>VMDR010002241.1:0-75093 GCA_007922815.1 Macrotus californicus | reverse complement strand
GTAGCTGAGGCTCAGAGCAAAGTGAGAAAATGCAGGCCATCACAAAGCCTCTCTTCTCAACCCAGTTGTCTCTTACTTCCCCACACTGAGAGGCCACCTTTGCTTTGGGGCCTGAAAGCACTGTCTGA
Organism: Macrotus californicus; assembly: GCA_007922815.1. Classification (NCBI taxonomy): domain Eukaryota; kingdom Metazoa; phylum Chordata; class Mammalia; order Chiroptera; family Phyllostomidae; genus Macrotus; species Macrotus californicus. The sequence goes on along the minus strand of VMDR010002241.1, from coordinate 74,965 downwards.
GACTCAAGTATTTACCCCGGGAGGCCAGCCTTTCAATGAATCCTCTACCCAAGGTTTTCTAGAACTCCTCAGGAATGCAAATCCATGGGTCTTGCTGTGCATGGCTGTTGTCAGAAGCTTTGCTGGTCACTTGTCATTTCATAACTTGCCTCTCCAGGCTACCCTCAGTCTGGTTAGAAAAGGCATATCCCCACCAAGTCAATGAATCCTGTGAGAGGAAGAATCCAGTTTCCCCTCAACCTTGTCTCCCACAGGCTCGGCCCTTTCACAAGCAGGGTAATCATAACCTACAGAGATGCAGCTCTGTCAGCCATGAGGAACTTCTGCACCTGTGACCAGGAAGGCTTCCACCATGGTCCAGCCCCACCCAACTTTCTCTGTTGGGTCTTCCCTTCCACACCATCCCCACTGTTCTGGGGGCCAAGGACCTTTTGCTGAGAAGGGGCTCACAAGTGCCCAGGACTGTTATTGAAGAAGTCTGTCGAGGGTGGCAGATGGAGCTCATCAAAGTTATAGAGCATGAGAAGGTGTCTTTTCCGTGGTTGAGGGAGACCATTCCCAGATGGCAGATGAATTCATCTGCTAGCGTTGTCATAACAAAATGCCATAAACTTGGTAGCTTAAACAATAGGAATTTATTTTCTCATAGTGCTAAAGGCTAGAGATCCAAGGTCAAGGTATCAGCAGGTTTGGTTTTTGTGGAGCCTGACTCCTAGATGGCTGTCTTCTTGCTGTGGCCCCATGTGGTCCTTGTACCTTCTATCTCTTTTTTCTTTTGTCAGTCCTGATAGTTTTTCAGTTCTATGAACACACGGCCTTTGAAAAAACAGTTCTTTGTTGTATTGATTTTCTCTATTGTCTTTCTGTTTTCAATATCATTGCTTTTTCTGCTGTTGTCTCTATTATTTCATTCTTTGTGCTTGCTTTGGGATTACTTTGCTCTTCTTTTCCTAGGTTATGGTGGTGGGAGCTTAGACATTGACTTGACACTTTTCCTCAGCAAGGGGGGAAGAGGTACTGTGGGTGGAGGTAGAAGTCCAGAGTGCCTGTATGGTCTGTATACAAGATCACACAGTTAGTCAGTTGTGGAGTTGGAACTCAGGCCAAAGCCCAAGGTCTTCAGTACTCCATCATAACGCTGTGAGCTGTGGTTATAACTTCTTACAAATATTTATACACACGGCCAAAGACTCGGGAACTGTGGAGGCATGAGAACCATGACTCTGCTGGAGTAAAGTATAATGATCCCTTTTGTTTAAAAAATATTTAAGTACTTCTGCCTCCATGAAGATAAAGTAGACATACCTTTCTCTATTCATTCCGTTAGGTACTACTAAAAACTCTGGATATTATATATAAAATAAATATGAGAAAATTCTGAAAGAGATAACAAGGAAGACAAACTAGGAACCTCAGGGCCTGAGATTTATGCTTAATCATCATAAGCCTGTTTCATCTTCTATGAAATGTGAATTCTATTAGTACCTCAGGAGGTTGTTGAGAGGCTTCAGGGAGATAATGCATATTAAATGCTTGTCACAGGGCTCGGCTTCTAGGAAGTGTTTAATGTCAGGATCACCATTGTTATTAACTCTCATACACAATTGCGGCTGCAAACACTGGCTTTCAAGGCAAGGGAATCCCTGTTCCTTGTGGGACGCATGCGGGTTCAGTTCATGAATGTCTGTGAGATTGTAGATTTTGAAGCTTCTTTCTGAACCTTGTGTTGTTCACTTGCTCCAAATGACAGTCCACTGGCTCCATTAGAATGATTTGGAATCCTTGTTACAAATGCAGATTTCCAAGACCCGTCCAACTGACTGAATCAGAAAGTCTGGGGCAGACTCACTACAATCCCTTCCATTCTTACCATTCCTGCACTGTTTCCCCTTTGCTTATCCTTTTGCCTTCTTACTCACTTCTGAGATTTGTACTGCTTCTTTCTTACCTGCTTCTGAGATTCTGACCCAATAAAATTTCCTTCAAGCAAGGAATAAATTCTATTCAGATTCCTAAAAAAGATCAAGTAACGGCATTAACATTCTGTTCTGTTTCTAGTTGAAGTCTAAATTATGTAAACTAAATAGCTTGTTAATAATACTCAAAAATTGAATTAAGTGAAACCTTAGATCCACAATCTTGAATCAATTTGTGAAGGCTCAGATTACCTAGGCACTCTAAAATATCTTAATGCCAGAATATCTGTGCTGAATATTTCCCATTTGTTCTTCCAAATACATTCACCTTTTTTTTTTATCCTGTGCAGGACTTCAGGAGACTGACCTTTCTGGATTACATAAACTGCCCTCTGACAGCTGGGCTGGGCCAGTGGGAGGCAGCCCAGGAGATCAGAGAAATCATCCAGGTCAAGATATTCATACCCTGCTCCCTCCCTCCCAGATAGCCATGGGTTGACTGTGTTTCTCTTTCAAAAGCTGCAGCTCCTCTGAGGGAGCCCTTTCCTATAACTATTGCTCTGGGTTTTATTACCTGGGCCCTCTCTTTAACACTTCAGGCATAAAAATGGCACCATTGTTGCTAGCCCTAGGCCAGGCACCATCCCATTAGCTTCTCTTAACATTACCCTGCCTTTGTAAATATTCCCTTTATTAAATGCTCCTCACCATGTTCAAGATCAAGATCTTGACTGACAGAATATCCTACCCATTTCTTCATTTTCTGTCAACTCTCCAAGGACAACTTCCACAAGCCTTTAATTTTTAAAAAATTGATTTATTTTCAAATTTCTCAACTGCAGTTTACTTTCAGTATTATTTTGTATTGGTTTCAGGTGTACAGTATAGTGGTTAGACAGTCATATACTTTCCAAAGTGGTCCCTTTGATGTTTCATGTACCCACCTGGCACCATACATTGCTATTATAATATTGCTGACTATATTCCCTATGCTGTGCTTTACGTCCCTGCGACTATTCTGTAACTACCAACTTGTACTTCTTAATCCCTTTATCTTTTTCACCCAGTTCCCCAAAGTCCCTTCCCTCTGGCAACACCAGTTCTGTCTCTGTGTCTATGAATCTGTTTTAATTTTGTTTGTTTATTTTTTTCTTTCGATTCCACACATAAGAGAAATCACATGGTATTTGTCTTTCTCTCTCCGACTTATTTCATGAGCATAATACCCTCCAGGTCCATCTATGCTGTCACAAATGGTAAGATTTCATTCCTTTTTATGGCTGAGGAATATTCCACTATCTATGTGTACTGCAACTTTTCTATCCATTTGTGTATTTATAGGTATTTGGGAGTGCTTCCATACCTTAGCTATTGTAAATAATGTCATAATGAACATAAGGCTGAATATATTCTTTTGAGTTCATGTTTTGGATTTCTTCAGATAAATACTCAGAAGTGGAATTGCTGTCATAAGGCAGTTCCTTTTTAAATTTTTTGAGAACCCTATATACTGTTTTTTATAGTTAACCCTTTAATTTTTAAAAGTGAACAAATATATCATTAACAATGTTACCTTTGTACTAATATCAACAGGACTTTTCTACAGAAGATATAATTAGTAAAATAAACATATGGAAAATTATTCACTATTTAGCTCCATTGTTTAATCAAAAGACAAATTAAGCAACAATAAACTTTTCTCTGTGAGTCGGTTTCCATTATGCTGGCAAAAACATCAAAATAATGAGATACTAGTTCTGGTGAGGACACAGTAAGTCAGTCTGCAACACTCAGACTTTGTTAACAGGTACAACCCTTGGAAACTATGCTAATTGATACAACTCTTGGAAAGCCAATCGGCAATATATTTTTAGTATCATTCACTGTCCATACCTTTTGACTCAATAACTCTTCTGCTGATAGTCCATCCAAAAGGAAATAATTAATAAAAATTAAAGGGCTGTATTAACGTGTAAGTTAATTAGATCATCATTTTATGGGTTTTTTTTTTTTTAAGACAACAGATTCTTTTATTTGCAACTGAAGAGCAATGCAGACACCCAAAGAGGGTGTTACTCTCTAATCTGGCATCCTTGCTGGGGAGTAACACACAAGCACTCACCTGTTCCATGGCTGTAGGCACAGTAGTTTGTCAGAGAAAAATATGATTCTCTGTAAAATATGTACGTGAGGTTGACGAAGGAGAGGACAATTGGCGTGGAAACAGTGCCAGAGCACTCAGCATCCCTAACCAAGTTCAACATTAACACACATTTCCACGAGGTTGAAACAAGAATGAACAATTATAGAGCTAAAACTTTATCTGCCATTAACTTCTTTTCAATACCAAAATATTTTCAGATTCTTTGCAGGAAAGTACCTGTGACTTTTCTTTAAGGAACAGAGTGACGAGGGCACACATTTAAGGTCATTTATCTGTTGGCTTTGTCTCCCTCTTGACTATCTGACTCCTTGAAAGGGAACACTGTGTACATAATGGCTGGCATTGTTTTCCTTAGGAGTGCCAGGTCAAGGAAACCGTGAAAGCTAATCATCCACACTGATGTTTCAGAAAAGGTACGCCATGGACTCTCCATTGTAGATTCTCCAAATTGCCTCAGAAAGAATCAGACTGATATCACAGTCTTTATCTTGGGATATTGTAGCTTCTGCATCTCGTGAGGGACATTATTGGTCACTACCACCTCATCAATCAGGTGAGGGGCCTCTGCAGACAGGACACCATGAGTGGCCATGACATAGATCTCATAAGCGCCTCTCTCTTTCAGGATCCCTGCAGCTGCAACAAAACTTTCCACATCATCAATAACGTCACCCACCATGATTACGATGCTCCCACCAATGTCTCAGACTACAGTTTTTGGTGGCTTCTCTTTGGCTATCATCAACGACAACTCCAGGCTGGAATGGATGGTAGCATTTTTGACCATTGGGGGAAAGTGACGACCGTCATCCATGTCCAGTTCTTACACTGAGCTTCTCCATGGGTTACAGCTAAACCCAGACAGTCTCTCAGAAGATGACTGGGCCCTTTTTGCTGCATTAGGAGACTTAGCGACAATGACTGCATTTCTATAATTTGGAATTTCTTCCTGGATACACTGAAGCAGGAAAGGTGAGGCTCTAAGCTTGTCCACAGAAAAACTGAAAGTGCCTTGAATTTTCTTTTGATGAAGATCCACAATGATAATATGTTAAACCCACTTTCACCAACATAGGTGCCAGGAGCTTGCACACAACAGAACTCATCTATCTCATCTTCCTTTGCTTGCTGTAGGGGAAATATGAATGATTTCAGGAACATTCTGGCACAGGCAGTCTTCAGTGTGTAAGCCATGATCAATAACTCCATCACAGCTGTATACACATCTCTGGATATTGTCTGTATAATGAAAATGTCTTGGCCATGAGCAGACTCTTTTATTTCAATTTTTGTTTCTCCATTGGTCTCTTGATATAATACAGACTTCCCAGGTCAGCACCAAGATGCAGTTCTGGAGGTCAGACGTTCTAAAATCAAGGTGTATTCAGGGTTGCATTCAGGAGGTTCTGGGGGAGAATCCATTTTCTTCCCTTTTCCAGTTTCTAGAGGCCACTTGCATTCCTTGGCTCACAGTCCCCTCTCGCCATGTTCAAAACCAGCAGCACAGCATCTTCAAATCCCTGTTTTGCTCTGATCTTTGCTTCCATTGTCACATCTTTGCTAGATCATCATTTTAAATAAAGCAAACAACCACATTGGAAACAAATGTCCACTGATTAAAAAATTGTTGAGTAAATAAAATGATAAATAAACAAATTAAGTAACAATGAGAGGACATTCTTAGGGTATCAAGCTAAGTTCAAAAGCATTCAAAATTGTAGTAATGCTAAATGGAGCAATTTGAAGACAAAACATTGATTTTTAAGATAATAGAAATATGGTTGATTATTTCTTTCTCACTTATTTTGTCCATACAACAAATTTTTAAGAGTCAAAGGACACCTCATTAAGATAATAATAATATATAATACAGTGTAACATATATACCATTACCTACCATTTTACATGGTATTACATTAGGCACTTATCTATAGCATGGAGGCAATGGAATCCTCATTTTATACATGAGGAAACCGAGGCTCTGAGAGGTTAAGTACACTTGCTCGAGAACACAATGTAAACAGGTAGAGCTGGAAGTCAGGCCCAAAGCCTGCAGCACAGACTTGTCTGATGGAAGATCTGGCTGGGAGAAGAGGATCCTGACTGAACCAACACACACTTCTGATGCCTTCCTCCCTGCATCCACAGTACAGCTCATGACTGTTCTGCCTCTCTGACCATTCCTACTGAATTCCAAGCCTGCAATGTGGATTTTCTCATGGTTTTAATCTTGGCTTTCCTCCTCTTTATGCTTCATTCCTTGGAACACTGGGCATCCCAAGTTGTAAGCCCCATTGCTCAGTGGCTCTAGACTCCTTCACTCTCCTGCATTGGAAACCTGCATTTCCGACTGCCTCATAAACGTGGCCTCTCAATCAAAACACGTCCAAGGCCACCCAAGCTCCTGTGTGATGTCTGGGCCTACAGCCAGGCTTGTGTGACACTCTCATGACTTTGTGACTGACTGGTATCTTCCATTTGGCCTGTGTGGCCTAGTTGGAGACACCCCCACCCTGCACAGCCCACTGTTGGGGCAGCCAGGATTGTTCTCATCTTCCTGGAATGAGGGAAACTTCCTCATGTCCCGCCCACACCACTTCTCCAATAAAGACCTGTGCTCTCAGCAATGGCTCACCATGTGCTGTTGCTGAGATGATTGTACAAAACAAAACAAAACAAAACAAAACAAAGTGTCCAAGGCCAGAACATCCTCTTCCCTCAAAATACTGACTTGTCCCCTCACTTTAACCCCCAATAGTCATCCTCAATATCTTCGTCCTCAATGGCCCAGGCTTAAAACCCCTTTGAATCCCTCCCTGTTCTATGCCAGCCTCACGTTCAATCACTTGCCAAGGCATGTAGATTCTTGCCTCACTTTATTTATTTCATACTTCCCACTTTTTTATTCCCACTGCCTATATCCAAGAACTAGTCTCACTTTTAGGTGGACTATCATAATCCTCACAATTAATTTGGGCTCATAAATTCCAACACTAGCTTTTATATTACACACACACACACACACACACACACACACACACACACACACTTCCAGGCCCAACCCACACCTGAATCTAGAAGTACAATAAAGTCTAGAAAATTTCTTTAATCCCAAGTGATTCCGATATGTAGCCAAGTTGAGGAGCCCCTGACCTAATGATTCCTTGTCACTAGTTTTTTCTTCAGGCACCCTCTTCCCCAACTCTTGACCCAGGATATATATTGTTTTCAGAAATATTTCCACAGCATGTGCTAATATTACTCTTTTCAAAGACTTGCAATGGCTCCCCACTGCCCCTGCAAACCTTTCACAATGTATTCCTTGCTAACAGGTATTACGGGGGGGGGGGGGCGGAGGGGAGGTCAACCTGAATTAAGTTTAACCATCTCCTTTAATGCAGAACTCAGCCTTTAATACACAATTATAAGTGAGAGTTTTTGAGAGGCATAGAGCATGTATAGTTTCCAAATTTATCTGACCATGAAACTCTCCTTTTGCAAAACATATTATTGTGTCAAGATTCTAATGAAGCCTTTAGGAAAAGCCAGCCTACAGGATAAATTCCAAACTCCTGAACCTGGCCCCAAGGTACCTTATAGTCAGCCCCTATCTACCTTTCCAGGCTCATTCACACAAAGGTGCCAAACACCCCACTCAGACTGAAACACCCCTATTCACTGTGGAAAGGGCTTTATTAAGAAAGCCAAACGGGAGTCCACTACTCTGGATTCTTGTCGTCTCAATTCATAGACCCATTTCTGTTTACCAACCTAACATATATGTTTACATGATTTAAACTAGATCTTTAACAGAAAGAAAAAATAAGTCTAGGTTTCCCTTCTTTGCTGAAGAACAGTGTCATTGATGCACACGCACACACAAGTTCACATGCACAGTCACAGATGCACATATTGAAGGAGGTCTTGATTTTTTGGTGCTGCGAGGCATGCAACTGATTTTTTGTTCTTGATGTTATTTGTCTACTAGAGAAACATTGGATTGTTGGGCAAGGGGGGAACCTGTGACATAAATGTGACCAGGAGTACCCAGACAGATTTTATAAAGTTAAATTCTTCCACTACATCTCTGCAGACAAATGCCTTCTTGCTGTTTTTGGTCACAGTGACCATTGAAAGCAACTCAAGGACTAAGAGAGACATTCCAGAGGCTTTTATTTTATTCTTTTGGTTAATCAAATCCTTGGGATGTTTGAAAATTGATTTTCCTGAAACCATAAGTGCCATTACTTCTTGGGGCAATTGAGTCACTTTAGCTTAGAATCAGGGCTCTGTAGGTAAGCACCCCACTCTGAGGAAATTAGGCAATGTGCATAAGTGATTCAGTTGCATGAAATAGAAACCTGACTCTAGTGGCTAAAAAAATAGCTTATTTCCCTTGCATGAAAATTGTGGAGGTGTCATCCGAGGACCCAAGGGTCCTCGATACCATCAAGGACCAGATTCCTCCCAATTTTCTGCTCTGCCATCATTCCCACACAGCTTCTGCCCTCACTGTGTCCACGTTTCACTAAGAAAGAAGGAGGAAGACCGAAGACCAAAAGACACAGGCCAGATTTTTTATGGGGAAAGCAGTGGCTTTTTTGAAAGCCCCATCAACTAGGCTTCCATTTAAATCCCATTGGCCAGGACTATGTTACATGACTACCTTGGACAACAAGAAAGTGTGAGGGAATAGAGCTTTATAGCTGGCAAATGGCCACTTCCCTCAAAATAGGTTCTGTTTGTAAGAACAAATGGGGGATTGGATGATAGGTAATCAGCTGGAAGTGCCTGACAAAATAGAAACACCAGGCTACCTGCCCCAGCAGGCAGAGAGCACTTGTAGCTTCTATTTGGATGTAACCCAGAAATCAGACATCTAAACAAATGTCTGTGCTCTGCTTATCTGACTGTACTGCAGTGTTCATATATATCTAACATGACTGAGAGTTCCTTTCATATATACAGCACTTAACAAATTACCCAGGGATTGCCCAATATTCCTGAGATCTTCTAGTTATTAAGCATTTAAAGCCAACTTTCAGCATATGAGATATAAATAATGGTGTGTGCTGAAAACTGCAGTTGTCAAAAAAACTGGTCTTGGAGAACTGCTTTTGCCCATGGACAAAAACATTGAAAGACATTTGAGCGATGAGTAGTTTAGAGAATCCCATTAATTCCTGCCTTTACACACAGCCTGAAGAGGGAAGGATTGTCTTCCTCGGCTTGCTATTGCTGCATCCACCAGTTTTTTAGCTGGTTTTCCTATAAGAGTGCAGTGCGAGTTTACTATGTATTTAATGACTTGGATTTTAAAACCTGCACAGCTTCAGACTTGATCTTCCCGATAAGGCAGACAAAAGAAATGTTAACAACAAAAAAAACAGTGAAAAAGAACAACTCATTCCTTCCATAAAGGTGCAAGAGAAATAATCATTAAAGATATAATCATTTTCCAAAAAACTATTGCTATTTCAGGCAAGGCTTTCCAGAGCTTTCCATCGTGTCGTGTGACAGCAATGCCAAGAGAACTGAGCTGGCATCCTTCCCCCGTGACTCAGGCCGGGTAGCTCCTTTCAACAGCACTTGTTAATCTTGTTAAATTGTAAGTGCCTCTTGGTTTTATGAGCCAGGCTCACTTTCTCTTCCAGCCCTCAGACCTTGCTGTCTTTGTGTGGCTTGAATGTGACTTCATCTCCTGGAAGAAGTGTACAGTTAACTCTAGGACATCACTAGGCTGATGAATATGAGTGCAGCCTGCACCACAGGGGACAGGCACAGGGACAAGGGTCCACCCATATCAAGTGCCCATCGAATTCATTTTAGATCTGTCTGTGACCAAACATCTCCTAGAGATTAAATTTTAGTGACTTGGATGTTGCCTTTTTGAAAATGAGTTTGTCCTAGGGTTGGTTCAACTATGTGGAGATACATCACATATGGGAATGGAAAAATGTATTTAGTTGGTCCAGCCAGTTGGGACAGAAAGCCAGCAGTATCTATAAAACTATTAGATGTGCATATCCTATAATCCAGAAATGTCACCTCTAAGTACTCAAGTGCTTTGATTTTTGTCACAAGAACATGACTGATTTTTCTGTTACACATAGCATTCTATGAAACAGTACATTTTTTGATACCGAATCTTGGAAGAGACAAATGGCCTAGAAGTCAAGGAGGCTTCCAAAGGCAGTGTCTAAGGATGGAATGTGGGCTCCTCAGAGTCCTGAAACAACCCACCTTTTGAGTGCTTTCTGCAATAAGGCTCATTTTCACTGGGTCCCACGCACTATGACCAGCTGAAAAGTGACTGTGGGAAGGCAGGTCAGAATTGGCAATGGGTCATTAGGGTGCCTGAAGGTTTCCAAGATACCTCCTCTCCCTCCTAGCACTGCTCCAATCCCTACTGCTGGACGGTGACCCTCCAGGTTTGTTCCTGCTTCAGCTTTCATAAGCCTGTTACGTGTAGGAAAAGTCTTCAGTAGAATCCTAGAGTTCATAAAAAATTTGTTGGCCTCCCACTCCAAATACAAACCATTTACTCCAGGAAACAGCTGTATTTCTCTGAAACCATGCTCATTTTCAAGAGGATGACATTAAAATATTCTACGTTCCAGATACATGAATACATTCTCTTCACATTCTTCCCATTTGGAGTAGTGTAATAAATCAGTTTGAGTATCTACTCTGAAATCTTCACCATGAGTTCTCTTGTAGTTGTAAATTAGATTCTAACATCTTCATATTTGCTTTGTTTTGTGAATTATTTAGAGTATTATTATTCTGTGGGTTTATAGGGCAAGTTTCTAAGACGGCTTTATGTGGTATGAATATGGGCAAATTGTGTTGAAATATCCATAAGAGAATGTGACAGAGTATGTGACAAGGGAAAGAACCTGTTAACATAAGGGTCAGTGACAGTGACATAATCCATTCGGTAGCAAGAATGACCTTTATTCAGATCCCAAGTAGAATCCTTTAATCCCTCTAGCTCACAGGACACATTTGGTCTGCTGGGAAGTTTACATGTCATGTTGCTGAATTTCATCCCTGCTTATTACTATTTTTGCAGACAGCACTTCCCACCAAGGTTTTGTTCCAGCCTTTTGGATCATGTTTTCATACATGAATAAAATAGTGCAGGATTAAAACAGAATTTCTCAACTGGGCTCAAAGAGGGGATTTCACCAAACTCCAGAAAAGGAATGCGCAGCCAGTTAATTCCACTGGAGCTAAAGATCTTAAAGATAATGACTTCTCTTGCATGATCTCCTCTAGACAAAAATAGAATTGCAGAATGGGAAAATGTGTATTCTGAATCATCCAAAATAACACTCGTCATCCTTGGCCCTGGCTGGGTGCCTCAGTTGGTTGGAGCATTGTCCCATATACCCAATCGGTCAGGGCACATACCTAGGTTACAGATTCGAGCCCCAGTCAGGCATGTAGGGAAGGCAACTGCTCGATGTTTCTCTTTCTCTCTCCCTTCCTCCCTCTAAAATCAATAAACATCCTCGGTGAGGATTAAAAAAATTTTTCAAAAACTTACTATCCTTGGATTTCTTCCTTACCTAAGCCTGGTCTTTAGAAACAAGAAGCCTAATTTTTTTAAATATGTAATTCCAAAAATGGCCATGGAAAATGCTCTGCTCTCACTGGATTTCCTCTTTCCTCCCCACCTCTGTCCAAGTCCAAACGTTTCCCTTTTAGGAGAAGCCCAGACCCCTATCGTTCACCTCCTCTGGTGCCCTCCTGGTCCTTCACAGTGTTGTACTACCTTACAACCCTCTGAAGAGTGCCCAGGGCCCACCCTGCTCACATCTGCTGAACCCTCTTCTCCTTCCTTTACCCTTTTCCCAAGGTGCCACCTGCTTTGCCCTGGGGCCCTTTTATCTAATATCTCACTCTTGTGGCTTGCAGAGCACAGAACTGGTTGGTCTTTCCCTTCATTTTATAGTCTTTCTTCCACCTACTCACACTTTCCCTAAACTCCAAAGGGGCCTTCCCCTCTTCCTATGCAGGAATTCAAATCCAGTCATTGCCCCTCAGCATCTAGTCCTGATTCTTAAATTTTTACAGTCAGGGTTAATGTTTGAATGCAGTAGAAAACCCCAAATTATCACCTTTTGATATTATTCTTAATAAATCGCCAATACGAAGTGAGGCTTACACACACACCTGTACGTACCACCTTCGTAAGAACTAAATACAAAACTCAAACACTAATGTGAGAGCTCTTTACAATGTCAAAGTGCAATGCCAATACTGTTTTGTTATTATTATCAGGCTACCCTCAACTCTCTCTATGAAATAATAGCTAACACAGCAAAGCTGACTCGTTAAGAGCTCTCATTCTGGAACCACACTGCCTGGGTCAAATCGCAGTTCTGCTACCTGACCTAGGATTGGCAAATTACCCAATTTCTCCACGCACAGTTTTCTTGTCTGTAAAGTGGGACTTAGTAAAGGACCCGCCTCATAAGGTTGTCATGAGAGTTCAACGAGTTAGTATTTGAGCAGACACAGAGACGTGCTGCGCGGATGTAGGGAGGGCAGTCGCAGACGAACTCCAGCTCTGGGCAGCTCCAGTCTGTCTCAGCTGCAGAGAGCTGCTTGGCCTGAGGAGGCCATGCCCTTCCTGGGGACGCCTATGATGGGTGACTGAGCAAGGTGGGTGTACAAAGGTGGGCCATTCCGGTCTGATGCAGACACCCTGTCAAGCAGCCCTTATCTGCAGCTTCCTGCCAGGTTGGCAGAGAGGCTTTGTTGAGCCACCCGGTATTGCAGATCAACTTCTTCCTGCTTTCTCTCCCTTCTCTTCAAAGGCACTGTTAGTCCCTAATAAACACCTCAACCTCTGTATCAACTCCTGCTTCCAGGGAACTGAACTTGCGAAGGCATTGTCAAGTATTCAGAGAAGTACCTGGAGCATAATGAACACTATGTAAGTGCTTGTTAAGTAAGATTAAAGAAGTTATCTGGAAAGACAGCACCGTCATTGCTCATCCCTCTTAATGTTCAATATCAAGTTACTTCAAAGAGCCTCAGAGTCTACTAATCAGGATGAGGAAACAATAATACCACTAATAGAGCTATTGTATTGCTATACTTGTGCTTTGGGCTTTTTTCCCCACTTTTATCTTTTCTGTGCTTATCTTACCAATTCAATTTTCATCATTTACAAGGGTATATTCTGACATTTTAAATTTAGGTTGCAAGACTTCATTGTCTAACATGAGCTTACATGTAACCCCTATGGCATCTACAATCCAGACTTCTCAGTCTTCACATGTCAACCCAAGGAGGGCTGGCTGGTCTCAGGCTGAGTGAAGGAGGGTCATGGGTGGACTCCTCAACAGCTCTTCCTCTACAGATCTGCGGCTGTGCGTTATTCATCAGTTCATGCCTTCACTCATTCATTCAGTCACTAAATCTTCACTTCTCACAGCCATGAAGAAGAAAGACAAGCTCCTCCTCTCAAGGCTCGTACCTGCTGGTGTGGAAAGACCACACCAAGTAATAAACAGGACAATTGCAGATGAGGTAAATACTGTGGAGAAGATGACTCCACAGTAAAGAGCCCTGGCTAGGGCCTACATTAAAAAAGGCCTCTCACAGGAGGTGACATTTGAGTCAAGAATTTAAGATGAAGAACCAGAAAAGTGCCCGGGGAACCATGTTCCAGGCAGGAGGAACAGCAAATGAAATTGGTGTGCTTGGCTTTTGGAAGAACACCGGAGTGGCCAGTTTTGGCTGAAGAGTAGTCAGCCAGGGAGGGTGTGGCACCCAGGTGAAGTTGAAGAGGTAGGGCTAGATCCTAGAGGGCCTTAAAAGCCGTGAAAAGAAATTAGGGTTTCATTATAAATACAATGAGAACCACAAAATGGTTTTAAGGAGGGTTGACATCACACAATTTATGTTTTTTTAAAGATCACACTGACTAAACACAAGCTCAACATCAAAGAAGGGAACTGAATTACAATTTACTAAAAGATGTGGGCACTCATAGACTCCTGGGTGATAGTCTATGTTAACATTATGTAAAAATTTTAAGGGTTTTTGGGTCAACCTGTGGATGTTTTATGAGTGGCTATCAGGGCACTAAGAATAAACAACATTGTACATCAATAAAACTATCACCTGACCTGAAAAAGCACTCATTTTGCCCATACTCAGAAATTCCACCCATCCTCTCTTCTTAGTTGTGACGTCTCTGGAATAACTGTCAGCTGTATCACTTTGGCTTGAAATGGGAGGACACTCACTTTTTGGTCTGTCCTGGCTGTGGCATCAAGTCTGTCAGTGGTGACTAGAAAGAAAAGGGTGAAAACTGGCCTCGTCAAAGACAGGAACTCCTGCCAAAGGACCATAGGTAAGTAGGACATATTTACTTTTAATTTTCTCTTTCGAGTTGAGAACTGAGTTACCAAACATAAGTATGGAGGAGAGTCCAGAGCTAATGGAAGGGTAGGGAGGAGGCTGAAGAGACAGAGGTGAAGCGGGTCAACCTGTCTAGGAGAAAAGCTGGGATTACTGGGGAAAACGAGCTATTTGGGATCATTAAGTGCCGTGCAACTAATGTACGGGCCAGGAGTCCAAATCGGTGTGAAAGGCAGCAACTGTTAGCAGAGAAAGGTTTAAAGGATAGATACTTAATCTCTGCCTCAGTCATCTCAAAAAAACAAAAAAAAAGACACGTTTTCTCTCTTCTCTTGATGGAGCTTTCCCTGACATTAAATCAATGGAATCAAAAACAAGCACAGACAGCTACTTTGCTTCCTCTCCCCAAGTTACCGTTCTTTCTTCCTGGTAATTAAAATGAGGATTGCCTTTTCCCTCCCTCCCCACTCTTGCCTGCTTCCTCTCTCTCTCTCTCTCTCTCTCTCTCACACACACACACACACACACACCCCACACCAGGCAATCTGGAGAAGTTATGCCCAGCCAAAACCTCCTGAATTTATAGAATGCCAACTAATTCATAGGTTTGGAAACAGCACCGAGCCAAGCAACGCCAAAGTTGTGAATGAATGAAATGTAATAACTTTAATTAATACAGACTGCTATTTGAACTTCTTCCGCAACTTAAAACATTTCTTTAACTCTCCACTTAATCTTTCTCTCTGAGACAAACTAATCACTTGAACAATTCAGGTCTAAAATCAACACATATCAGATAAACTAAATTTAGACAGAAAATGTGATCTGATTGGAGGTGGACTGGAACCAGCCTCTGAATTCAGAACATGTCTTTCTATTTTCTGGGCTATGTTGTATGTTGGTGGGGGAGCTCCTGGACCCCATTCATTCTGAGTATTGTTAGATGGAAGAAGCAATGTACAGGGAGGAATATATAATATGAGATATTCCTAAAAAACTCATGTCTGAAAGGAGGGCAAATACTTTAAGTTCAAGCGTGTACATAGTTGTTGTTTTTTAAGTAAAATAAATAAATAAAGTCTGTTTTCTCTATCACTTTAGTTCATCAAAGTTGGATGCGAAGTTTAAATCCCAGGTCTCTCTCTCCTGGCCAGTGATTTGTGCAGAAGCCGTGTGGTGCTCCTCCCGACTCTGTGTAGTTCTCCTTTTAAGCCACCCAAACGTGATTCTTCTAAAAGCCAAATTACCACCTGGCAGCATGCCTCCTGAGTTTTCCTCTGCGTTAGTCAGGGCTTCCACATGCCTCTTAGATCCAACCTTGGTCTCCTTCTACCCAGCAAGCTTCCCTGAAACTACAAAACTAAGAAACCCTTTAGGCCACTTAACAACAAGAAAATAAAATCAGGGAGGCAATAGAAAGGAGAACTATAAAGCAGCAAATGAAAACAGAAACATCATGGATAATGAGAAAAATGAAATTAGGCCTGGGGCACCGCCATCCAGATCTGTCGCATTCCTTATTGGCAAAAGACGGGTGGAAGAACAGACCCGCCTCTTGGAATTGCCGAAAGGTGAGGCTGGAGAGAAGGCGCAGGAGAAATACATCTTGGCTCTCAGTAGACGCACAAAGCCCTGCTGGAAAGAATCTTAAAATATCTTTCATTCATGCTGCCGGTTCTGAAAGCTGGAAGCAGTGTCCTTTCTATTTCCCTGGGCTGAGCAGAACGCTTTCTGCTTCGCCGTCATCGAGGGTTCTCGTTACCTTTCACAGAAGTGAGCTCTCTCCGGAGGGGGTGCACTTTGTCGATGTCTCAGACACACTAATGGGCCCGCAGTGACATCCCTGGGGCAGGAAGCAGCGCATGCCTTTGAAGCCTTAAACTCCTCCTGGGAATGGGCTCATTATTCTTCCACGTGGAGGTTTTCTGAAATCAATCCTTCCTGAGTGAAGTAATTAAAACACAAGCAGGAGGCTGGTTCTAGTTCTCATAAATAAACCGAAAATAATAAAATGTTGGGAGCTGGCATTGACTGCCAAGTTTTATGGTTGTCCCCTAATTACTTTGCTACAACACATGTTTTGTGTGTGTCCAACATAATGATTTGAAAACCATGACCACTGTTCCTAAAATAATTAAGAACTTTAATCATGAATTGAAAGATAGAAAAATAGCTTGATAAATGTTTACCCTCCTACCTAACTAGGTAAACAAAAGAGTGCTGAGTCTATATTTTGTGGCCTCCATGAATATTTATCATGAGCAGAGACTGGCCTGACAGAAACAATTACGGGATGTTGGACACCTGGCTGGCCTGTAAAACTATGCCCTGTTTCTCAAAGGGTGCTACAACCCCTCTTCAGGGTCTGGGGGTGGGGGAAGCGAATCAAACCCCAGGACAAACAAGGTAAACATTTGGGATGCCTTAATGTTACTGCATTTGTGGGTGTGGAGAGAACATTATGTCTTACCAAAAATAAGCATGGCAATATTGTGGAACAGAATGCAAAATTCACACAAATTTCTCAAGGTTACAAAGGCATTACATCCACAGGTCCTCCTTGACTTTAGAAATTCCTTGTGGAATGTTTGTGAAGTGCTCACATTGCGTCAGGAAACAATGACTTGTCAATAAAAACGAAGGGGTTTCCGAGTCTCCAGATGAGACTGAATGAATTTCATGTCTATGTATAAATATGAATAATTGGAATAACTCTTCTTTGCCCTGCCCCGCCCCCAACATTTATTAATTTCTAAGGACTTTGTTGGTTGTCACACTGGGAAGGGGGATACTACTGGCATCTAGTGCTCCTATAATACACAGGGCAGCCCCCACAACAAAGTATCTCCCAGCCTAGAATGTCAATATTGCTGAGTTTGAGAACCCCAGCTCTAGCCCGTGTGTATACACACAGAGATAGAAAGCAAGTGGTCTGAAGGTCAAAGCCAGGCCTAGCAAATAAGGTCCCAGTGGAAGTCTAAGACAGTAACAGTACAAGGGAAGAAGGCACAAATCTACCTGGACCAGGGCAGGAGACAAAAGGCAGCCTCTGGGAACAGGGCTCAGCTGGTTGCCAGGTCAAGAGAAGAATAGGTTTAGAATTCAGACCATGAACAGAGCTGCGATGTGGTCTTCGAAGACTTGCTTTTGTAGGTTTTCTGGAAGTTGCTGGTATGCATATGGTCAGAGATATGCTGTCTCCTCCAGAAGGCTTAGTCCTCCAAATGGGAGTGAATCCTTCCCCCGCCCCCAGTGCTAAGGCTATATAGGTCTGAGGCCTTTATTATTTTACCCACCACTACCTGCTGCCTCAGTCACCAGAGTGAATTGTAAGCTTCTCAAGGACAAGACTCATGCATTTTCAAGTATCTCTTTTTTGGTCCATGGTATCATAACACACAGCAATGCTCATAGAATGGCTTCAGAATCGATGTCAGTGCTATAGTCTCCTCCCCAAATAGAAATTCTGCATGTATACATTTGAATAGAACATTAAATAGGAAGGAAAAAAGAAGTGATCTACTCTTGCTATCTGGGAAAGTCGTTTGGCAAAGTCTATTTTGAAAAACTTGCTTATGCTTCCTTTTTTAATGCTGGTCATCTATTTGACTGCCTCCCCCCTTCTTTGGCCATTTTAGCAGTTTCTAGTAGCAATGCGGTCCATTGAAATTTTACTGTTGTATGTCATAAAAGGGTCACAATTTGGGTGATTGTTTTTAGACACAAATGCCTGTAATTGAAGCACAGAGCAAAGTTTGTCTATCCATCACTATACAACTAGAAAAATGTTTTCAAGTTCTATAATTCATTAATTCGCTAATTACTTTTTCCCTGTAAAGCATAGTTTGACTCTGCTTAGCTTTAATTATAACAAAAAACTCATTTAGGCTTTCTCCCTGCTCTCCATTTTCAAAATGAACCATTCCACAGATTGAGAAGAAATGGAGCATTTTTTGAATAAAAGGCAACTTTCCATGTTAAAATATTCTGGGCAGGTTCGGTACTTTATGTTCTATTCTTTATATTCCCCAAATGTAAGAAACTCATCGAAGCAAACCAAATATCTTTAAATCCCTTTACAAAATAAATCAAAGGGTTATTCTTCACCCCACAAAACCATTTATCAAAAGATGGAACCCAAAATTATTTTCATTCAACAGCATCTACTCTCAAACCCATTTAAATGCAGATGCTAATACACAACTCTTCAGAAACTGGAAGAACTTCGTAAGAGCCAAGAAGGAATGATGAACGAGCCCAACCCCTTAGTTGTGTGGTGAGGAAACTGAGGCCTAGAAGTCAACATGAACTTTCAAAGCTACCTAGTGACAACAGCTAAGACTTACCAAGGGCCCACGGCTTCTCCCACCTTCACCACTTCCACGGTGTCGAAGCCGCCATTACATCATACTTGGACTGTGCAGGAGCCTCATAAGGCCTGATTCTGCCCTGTCTCCTACACACCACCCTCCCCACAAAGGCAGGCCAGTGCACACAGCAGCCAGAGGGAGGAATGCATACATGACAGAAGGCAAACTACGGCACTCCTTTGCTGAGGAATCTCCAATGTCTTCCCAGCTCTCCTGAGTAAAAGCCAGTCCTCACATGGTCTACTTGGCCTATTCCATTTCCAATTACTTATCTCTTCAGTTGTTGCACCCCAGCTGCACCCAACACTTTCTTCATACATTTTACCCCTGGGACTTGGCCCCTGTAGTTCCCTCTGGCAGCAACTTCTTCCAGGCTTCCAAATGACTCCCTCCCTCCCTTTAGGAATCTTCTCAAATATCACTTTTCCATAGGTGGCCTCCCTGACCACCCCTATGCCCCGCTGTCTATCTCTCTCTCCCACCTGACTTGCTTTACTCTTTTATCTAAAACTTTTTACCAGTTGACATATTATATATTTATTTATTGACTACCTTTCCCCATTCAAGTGTAAGCTCAACCAAAATGTCCCAGATGGACCCCTAGTGCCTGGCACATGGCAAGCCCTTAATATTTTTGTAGTAAGTGTTTACTGTGTGTCAGGTACTACTCCAAGGAAGGTACAGGACACAACTCAATCTCCCTAATAAGTGAGATAAGCACTATCTTCACCACCATCACTGTTACCTCTGGTTCCAAGATGAAGAAACTGACTCACAAGGAAGTTTAGTAACTTGCCCAAAATCACCTAGCTAGTCAGTAGCAGAGCCAGGATTTGAACACACGACACACACTCTTTAACCATCATGATGCACGTACTGTGTAACTCTTCGCTTAGCTAATGACAACTTCAATGACACCAGGCTTTCGGAAATTGAGATATACTGAAGCACACTTTTAAAATTTCAATAGTTTTCTACAGCTGCCTAATATTTTTAAAGTAATCAATTAAGTGTGATTTTGAGCTAAGATTGGTAAACAAGAGCAAAACTGTGAGCCACAACTGGGTGGCACTTCAGTGCCTAATTCAGAAAACACACAGATGCCTGTGGCTTACAAGCGTGTGCAGGTAATTCTCCCTACTCTACTGAGATTACCGCAATTAGCTCTGGTCCATAAAGGGAAAGCTAAGACACAAAAGCCGCAGTGATGTTCCAGGCCACACAGCCAGCAACAGTGGCTGGCAGGGTCCCTCTGGGATTGCAGTAGGTGACACGTGCTCTCTACTTATTAGTGTAAAACACTGATGATTCTACATAATGGAATGTTTAAGCCCAGACGTCACCATTAGGTATGTTGATACAGCTTTATCTGAGAAGTTACATAATCATCCTAATATGGAACCACCATAAAGGAATTTGTGCCTTGGAATAAAGAGGGGTGCACACCATGGAAATTACTCCACAAAGATTTTCAGTGACAAGTTTATTATCCTACACCGGGCAGGTGTCCTGTAAAAAACAGTGCCCAAATAGAGCCTCTTTGAGTACAGTCACTGTGCCCAGTTCATTTTGGTAAGAATTAGCCAGACCCCTGCCTGAAAGAGCCTTCAGGGATCCCCAGGCTTGCCCATCCTTCCACGGGAGAGGAAGGTCTGCTCTGTAACCCATCTCCTGGGATATGAAAGTGTTCACCGTGAATCCCCTCTACCTCTGGCTGTTGGGCCAAATATTTACTTATGCAAGCCTACAGACCTTTCATTATCGTTCCACCCTAGAGAGCCAAAAGGCTATTCCCTCCCACTTTTTTTTTTGGAATTCTCTGAAAGAAATCTCGAGCTCTGGAATAACACCCCCACCTCCAGTCTTAGACAGACCTCGGCCTCCACTGCCCCACCTGTACCAGGACATAGGCGGAGAAGAAAGGGGGTTGGCTGTAAGGGAGGGGCGGGGATGTCACAAGCACCTGTCACCTGGTAAGCTCCCTCACTTCCCCATCCCCACCCCCGCCTCACCCACCCCCAATCCCAGGAAGGCTGACTTGGCCTTCGCACCCCCACGCACCCCTACCCGGACAGGCCCGTCCCTCCCGCCCCAGCCTCCTGCCACCGTCCAATGGCCGAGGGGCAGGGCAAGCTGAGCAAGCCGCGGCAGCCCAGCCGGGTCCCCGCCCTGTTCCCGGTTCCCGAGCTGGGCCCCTGCGGCCTTTAAATGCCGCCCAGGACCGGCGCGGTGCAGCCCTTGCCACCCTTCTTCTTCGGGCGGCGACAGCAGCACCCTGAGGCAGAAGGCAGCCCGACTCGTCAGCTGCGGTCAGGGCAGCTGCGGCCACCTCCGACCTCCTGGCGGGCGCCGCCTCCAACTCCCCTCCCCCACCTCTCCGGCCTGCCTACCGGGTCGGCGTGGGGCCCAGGCGCGCGCCCGCGCGCGTCCGTGTGTGCGCGCGCGCCCGAACCATTCTCGGACCCGCGCCCCCGCCCGGCGCAGGACTACCCCGGGATCTCTGTCGGCTCGTTGAGTCTCTAGTCCCCCGACACCCGGTCTACAGCCGTGCAGCCCGCCGCGCTCTGCAAGAAGATGGCGGGATCGGTGGCCGACAGTGATGCCGTAGTGGTGAGTGTGGCCGGGAGCACGCGAGGCGCCCCCTTCCTGAGGTCCCCTAAGCCGCGCCGCCTGCTCCAGCCGAGCTGTGGCGGAGAGAAACTGAGGCCCAGCCTGGCGCTCCCAGCGTGGGAAGGCGCCCCGGTACCTGTTAGCAAGAGCCCTTGTGCGCGGCCGGCGTGGGAGCGGGAGGGGTGCGGGGAGTGAGCGGGGGGCGCCGCTGGCGACGAGGGTGTTTGGGGGCAGGATGGGGATAACTAACAGCCTCCTTCGCGCCGTGCAGTCCCCAGCCAGGTGTGTGCACGTTGCACGTGTGTGGGTGCGCGTGCGTGAGTGTGTCGGGGCGCGCGCCCCGCGTCCGCCCCCGACTGGGGATTCCCCCTTGGAAATGGGTCCGCGCCTGCGGCTCCCGGGAGAAGTTGAGCGCGGCCGCTCCACTCCAGCCACGTCCGGGAGAACAGGCCTGTGAAACAGCGGGTGCGGATGCGTTTACGGTTGGAGAGGGCCCTGCCCTTCCTCCGTGCTGGGCTCCGGCTTCTCGGTGTGCCTCGACCTTGATTTTTATCTAGATCTGAAGGGTCTGGATATCTTCAGAGGTTTAGCTACCGGTTGGAGAGGACGGGTTTTGTTCCAGGGGTTTATGCGGTTTTTCAATGGACAGTGAGGCGGCAGCATCTGCAGACGCTGCCTGTGTTCTGTAAGGGTTGTTGGATTCCGCCAGATCCATGTAGGTTCTTCCTGGCACTCTCCCATACTCCGCACCCCCACTCCCCAAAACAAGAGCCTTCGGAAAGACAATATGTGTGATTCTATTTTTAGAAACTAGATGGTGGACATTTAAACAACTCCTTGAGCTCTCCAGTTCAAGCCGACGTGTACTTCCCACGACTGGTAAATGATTTTGTTCTGTGCTCTGTGTCTCTCTGCCTGCATCCTGTTCCTTTCTAATTGCATTTTCTAATGGGTCAGGACCTCAGCATCTGAGGGCTTGGCTCTTCCCTTACAGGCTGTTCATTTTCTGTTTCCCCTCTCATCCTTTGCAGATAGTTCCATTTTGTGGGCATATTAAAGGGGGCATGAGACCAGGCAAGAAGGTGTTAGTGATGGGCATCGTTGACCTCAACCCTGAGAGGTAAGGCAGAGCTACCAGGCAGTTACAAGGTCCTGCCCACTCCTGTTTACTGCTCCTCCTCTTCCTTTCCTGTGGCCAGTGTTGCTAGTTGGAAGTGCCAAGAAAGTACCATGTTCCCATGAAAAGAATGTGTATGAATCCCAGCCATCATTTCTCCAGACAGCTATTTATATCAGAGATGATAAATATAGGCCCACATCATTTTCTCTTTGACCCTTAGGGAGGCCGAAGGAATTTTTTTAATGGTTTTTAAACATGATGCTTAGAGCGAGAACTGTCAATATAAATGAGAACCAAGTTTACAAGATATTATTTCCCCTGGTCAATTTTGGGGGTGTTTTTGAGAATTCTGAAATGGATTAAGTAAGATATAGATATGTGCATAGTTTGGGGTATTTGAAATCCTGAATGTTACCATTTTCAACAACACCAGAGCCTCCTTTACGTAACAAAACACTGTAACTGGTTTGATTGTAAACTCCATACCAAGTCAAACCTCCTGTGTAGAGTAGTGTCCAATTGAAAGCTGACAAAGCCCCGAGAAGAGGGAGAAAATACGGTACGTTGGGTCGTTGTTAAATGTTGTTATATCCAACTCTGAATAAATGAGATATTTTCTTACCAGCTTTGCCATCAGCTTGACCTGTGGTGACTCGGAAGATCCTCCAGCTGATGTGGCAATTGAACTCAGAGCTGTGTTCACAGACCGGCAGCTACTCAGAAATTCTTGTATAAATGGCGAAAGGGGTGAGGAACAGTCAGCAATCCCTTACTTTCCATTCATCCCGGACCAGCCGTTCAGGGTGAGTACTTCGAGTGCCTCAGCTCCAGCCACTGGCAGGGCGATGATGTTTCCCTCCTCCAACGTGTGCCAACAGCACTTTAAGCAGCCAGAATTTTTGCATGTCCAGGAAATTTGTCACCCAGTGGTGAAAAAAAAGATCAAAAGAGCTGTTTGATGATATGAATTAATGTCTGCCATAGTAGCTCTTGCTCTGTTTAGCCAATACATTCAGTAAATAAATCCATATTTACATGTGCTGATTGTTAAGAATACTTTTCCATGTAGGGCTTACTGTAGGACTAGGCATATAATAGGTACCTGTCTCAAAGTAGCTGATTGGTTAATAAATATTAATTTTCCCCATTTTTTTTCTCAACCTTTAAGTAGCACTAAGCCTTATGAGTTGTGACCTTTTAAAGAATATAGTGGTTATCATTTCTTTTTCTGAAGTCTTGGCCGTGTCTTTGTTCCCCCTCTGGGCTAAGTAGCCCCAGTCTGTACCATTGCCACAGACTATGTGGCTGACACATTTCTTCCTGTGGGCCTGGATGAGTATAGATTTGCTCCCCACTATCTCCCGGGCTGGAAGCATAGCCCAAACTTCCCATCCAGTTAAGCTGCATTAGCACCTTCCTCTCTGAAGGACAACACCAAGTGAGAGATGCAAGTCAGTAATGTGTTAAGAAAGGATTTACTGAAATGTCAGACCAGGTGATGAAGTGTCCACATTATTCCTGGTTAACAAAAATCACAATAATAATAACAACTAAGTTAAAAGCTCTGTGTTGCATATACTCCTGATAAATCAGAACTACCTACTTGTTGCCATTCATCTAGAAATTTACAAGGGCCTCATGAAGAAATAATTATTTTTCTTCCCATCTTACAGTCTAGGGGACAGAATAAGAATCCATGACTTTTCACATCAATAACAGAATTGAGATTGTTGTTGCCCTTCTAATCCTAGTCTGGGGAAGACACCCCCAGTCATTATCCCTGCCCTCCCCTTTCTCTAGGATGGTAATGGCCCCTTCAGCTCCTCTTGACTGTGACAGTTTCTTAATTACGAGTCTTAATGCATAACTCATGAGCGTGAGTAGACAGAGCTGCTGACTGCCAAGAGGAATATAATGCTCCCCAACAACAAAATTGAAATGAAGTCAGCCCTTCTTAGTGATATAATTTTAGTAACAATATGAATTAAATGTGACTAATATGACATATGGAATCTCTCCTTGCATGGTGAATACCAATGCTTTTAATAAATACACAGCACAGAAACAGTGATTAAACTCTATGGTAAATTACTTAACGAAAAGAGGAAGAAAAGGCTTTTACCATCTGGAATCAGTATTTCTGTTTGGCTTAACAAAGCCTTGTTAATTATACATCCTTGCTGCAATGGTAATTACTGTGTAACCTGTCTGCTTTAGTGTTTACCAGGTTTGAAAGTCGACACCATTATTACATGCTACTAACAGGTACCAGCTCTGCCTTGTGAGGGTCTCCTCTAAGGTGGGGTAGATTGTTCAGGAGGATGACAGTGGAGCCGTTAAGTGCCATGTAAATAAAGCTATGCTACCTTCACTTTCTGGAGTGCAAAGAGAAGGGAGAAATGTTCAAGCACAAGCAATGATTTAATTTTTAAAAGACACTGGATAGTGTGGGGCAGTAGTGCTGACAAAGTGTTTTCCTCCTTCCAGCAAAAGCAGCAACCCCTTGGAACTTGGCGGAAATGTCGATTTTTAGATCTTACCCTAGACCTACTAAACTGAGAACTTTCAGGGTGGAGCCCAGCAATGCGTGTTCCAGCAAAGCTCCCGTATGACTCCACTGCACTGCATCGTGTGAGAACCGCGGCGATGTGGCTTTCTTCCTCTAAAATGAAGCGTAGTTGGTTGGTTTTCCCCGGCAGGGTTCATTGCCACTGTGAACTGAGGTTATTATTTTATTTCTTCCAGGTGGAAATTCTCTGTGAGCACCCACGTTTCAGAGTGTTTGTGGACGGACATCAACTTTTCGATTTTTACCACCGCATTCACACGTTATCTGCAATTGACACCATAAAGATAAACGGGGACCTCCAGATCACTAAGCTCGGCTGATGTTTAAACCGCCTCTATTTCAAACAGGATCAGGTGCCACAGCTCTCTGACTGCTGGTCTGGAAGAAGTGTCTTGGCAACATCTGGAGACTTAAAAAGGAAACAAAAACAAAAGGCAAGCTCTACTGTCTCTTTGCAGTTTAAACCCAAAATGACAACTTCAACCGAGGTTTGCCCTTAAGAAGCTGTCGGAACACAGACACCGAGCCGTTATTCCCAGAACAAAGTAATACATTTATGCTGGATTTTATTCAGACTAAACCGAAGTGGATTTGTGATGATTTGTGATTTGGTAGCAAGTTATCTTTTCAAAGCAAGGTGATGCTTAGAAACAAAAGTGCTAAAGACAAAATAAGAACAAAAACGGTACGCCGAAGTCAACTCATTCTGCACTGAAGCGGAATTGCGTAGCACAACCGACATTTTAGCCAGGGTATTTACACGGAATGTAGGTTGTTCAAGGTTTGTTTGGCTGTCTTTTCTTGTTTTTGTTTTTTTGCATAGCATAATGTTAATTTCAGAGTTTTAAAGCTTTCTCATATTTATTTATACTCAACATATGTATTAGAGAATGAATGATTAATATCTCAAGAACAACAAGTTAAGAACTTTTGAATGTACAAATATCTTAGGTCCCGGGGGAAAAGTACATATCGGTCATGAAACAGGTGGGTTTCTACCTTAAAGAATTGACTCATATCCCCCAGGCGCCTACACTTAGGATCTCTTGATATAAATTGCTGTAAGTGCTTTTGGGAAGACTTTCCAACATTTTGGTAAAACTGCTTTTTGAGTTATTGATAATTAATGTGAAATTATATTTACATGGCTTTTTCTCCTTAACTAAAATTAAGACAGTACTGGCTTTTTAAAAATACTCTAGCTACTTTTCCCTAGATTTACGTAATGCTCCTTAAGTTGTTATTAAACTAATTGAAAACATATGAGAGGTGATTGCATAGACAATTTTTAAATGACTATTATATAAACTTCTAAGGAGATAATATGAAAATGATACTGGAATGCAATGTAAAGCAGAAGCAAATGGCCCCAAATAACTTACTTGCAAATAATTTATATCAACATATGCTGTTAGCTCATTGTATCACTTTTATTATGTGACCCTCACCCGTGTCCCTAAGCAATGCTTTTGCAGCTTCAGAGTAGAAGATGCTTCCTATTTTGTTGGTTGGCTCTGTGGAGATACTAGGGTAAGACAGGCTCCAGATTAGGAAATGATCCAATTAGTTTGTCTGAAAGGTTAACCCCCAGAACCCCAGGTCTTTGAGCCCAGCGAATAGTGTGAACACTCCCAGTTAAGCTGTAGGAGATTTCCTGCACCTGTGGAACTGATTGGACCGAGGTGCCTCTCTGGTGGAAGCCTGCAGTACTGTCAGTGTCAAGGAGAGGCAAGGGATGGTGGTAGCCCTGGGTGCTAGACTTCTCATACCACATTGGCCCTGGAGGGAAGGACCCTTGGCATTGCTTTGGTCAGGTAGTGGGGGGATGGGAAGAAAGGGGTGCTGGGGTGGGGGTGTATTTATGTATAATTTAGGTTTTGTTTGTATAGCATACTGCGTCTGAGGACATGTCCTTGCCCAGCTTTGCTTTTGAGTTTTTTTACACAACATGCAGAGGCACTGAAATGGCCATGTCGTTTCACGTGTCGAGAATGTAGACAGTGTTTCATTACCAAAGTCTAAGAAAAAGAAAACTAAAATTTTGAATTTTTTTATAGGTGATATATTTGGATTCTTCTAACCTTTGAAACTGTTCAGCACAGTTCCATTGTGTTACATAAGAAGATACTTTACCCAAACAAGACTGGCTGAGCATTGAAAAGCTTTATGGACCAGCTGACTTAATCAGCCATATTCAGCCAAGAGGGCTGTTCTGTGGCCCCAGGTATTTTCAAGCCTGTGGTTAACTTCTCATGGCTCACAAAGCCACTAGACTTTGAGGAGTGTTTGTAGAGAAACGTGGAGGGCATCCTGAAATACATCTGTAGGGGTTTTGATCCTACTTATGGTGGAAGACCCCCATAGGAGGTTCCCCTTGAGTGGCCGGCCATCCATTCCCACATCCTGCATAATTCAGCAGAAACTAGAGGAGTTGGGAGTGTAACTGATTGGAATTGACACTCTGTACTCTCCACCTATCAGCTAACCGGTTAGCAGCCAAGCCCTTAGGCAGCTTAGTGTAAAGATGGGCTGTTAACCCTTCATTTCTCTATGAGGTCAGTGGGAACCTCTTGGTTAAACCTCTTGGAATTAATCTAAATGATGTGATAGTTTGATTCAGATACAGGTAAATTAGGAGGGGCCTAACCCAGCTGTACTGATCATTAGCTATAAACTAGACAATGTTCAAACAATGTCGGCATGTGAGGTCCACAGTGGGAATTCAGGATAGAAAGTGCAATTTAAAGCTTCACAGGAAAGCACCTGGGTGTGTAAGGAGTTATTTCTGACCAGAGCCCTCTTTTGCAATGTGACCAAAACCAAGGAGTGTTACAACAGTCAGGCTCTGGGGGAATAAAAGGCAGGCTTTAGACAATCTGTCCATTTCTGCATCAAAATTGGAGTGAATGTTTATATCTGCATAGAAGTCAATAGAAGAGACTTCTACTTCTGGGCTATCCCAGAATTGTCTGAAAGTTCTTTATTATTATTATTTTTTAAAATTTGAAACCCCATTTCAAATCTTGCCACCTTCAGTTCAAAACCCTCTAACAGATCACTCGTAGAATTGATGGTGATTTGTTAAAATAGCAAATCTTTTCATTTGTATTAAAAAGAAAATATCCAAAAAGAGGGAGGGAGCCCTGTTGCCTTGAGAGAAACAGCCTTGGCATTTTCCTGCATTAATGTAGAGATAATGTTCCTCTGATGGATATTTTCAAAGAAACACTTTCTTATTTACTGTGTGGTGTAAAATGTGCATAATATGTTCTTACATTATTATGTCACTGCTGAAAGTTATTTGCACTATAATAAAGAAGTTTTCTATAAAATGGTTTCTAGTTGATAACATGCTAAATTTGGCACCCGTGTGATGTACTTCCTGTAAACCATATAAAGCAGTGTTTCCTCACTTTCACACTCGCCTTCTGAGAGCACATGTTCCCGTGTCCCACATTGATAAACTGGTCGAAGCAAAGGAGATTGTCTCAGAGCCATCAGAGACTTAATGAGTTTATGTTGTGTATGCAGTGGATTCTTTCACTTTCTTTTAAATTTTTTTCCATTGCCGTTTATCCTCCTTAAGCAACCCTTCACCTGCCCCACAACCACCACACTGGTGTCCGTGTCCATGAGTCCTTCTTCCTTTTCTCTTGCTCCCTCCACCCTCTCACCTTATCCCCCTTAGCTGTCATCTGGCCATCTATGAGTCTGTCTGTGTTTTGCTTGTTAGTTCAGTTTGTTCATTAGATTCCATATATGAGTGAAATCATGGTATTTGTGTTTCTCTGACTGGCTTATTTCACCATGGTACTCTCCAGGTCCATCCATGCCGTTGCAAAGGGTAAAATTTTTTTCTTTTTTAAGGCCAAGTAGTATTCCATTGTGTAAATGTCCCACAGTTGTTTTATCCATTCATCTGCTGATGGACACTTGGGCTGCTTCCATATCTTGGTGATTGTAAATAATGCTGCAACAAACAGTGCTTTTGTTCTTTCAAATTAGTGTTTTGGGTTTCTTCAGATACATTCCCAGAAGAGGGATCACTGGGTGACAAAGCAGATCTGTTTTTAATTTTTTAAAGGCATCTCCATACTGCTTTCCACAGTGGCTGCCCCAGTCTGCATTCCCACCAACAGTGCAGAAGGGTTCCCCTTTCTCCACATCCTCGCCAGCACTTGTTTGTTGATTTATTGATGATGGCCATTCTGACAGGTGTGATGTGATGTCTCATTGTGGTTTTAATTTGCATCTCTCTGATGACTAGTGAGATTCAGCATCTTTTCATATGTCTATTGGCCACCTGTATGTCCTCTCTGGAGAAAAGTTCAGTCAGGGCCTTTGCCCACTTTTGAATTGGTTTGTTTTTTTTCCATGTTGAATTTTGTAAGTTCTTTATAAATTATGGGTATTAACCCCTTATCAGATGTATCAGCAAATATGTTCTCCCATTCAGTGGGTTGTCTTTTTTGTGGTTGATGTTTTCTTTGCAAAAACCTGTTAGTTTGATATAGTCCCATTTGTTTATTTGTTCTTTTGTTTCCCTTGCCTGAGGACATATATCAGATAAAATATTGCTATGAGCAATGTCCGAGATTTTACTGCTCATGTTTTCTTCTAGGATTTTTGTGGTTTCGGGTCTAAAATTTAAGTCTTTAATCCGTTTTGAATTTATTCTTGTGTGTGGTATAGGAAGATAGTCTAGTTTCCTTTTTCTACACATATCTGTCCAGTTTTCCCAATACCATTTATTGAATACACTATCTTTAGCCTATTATGGATTCTTTTTAAACAATTTACATACAGTAAATTCATTATTTGGGGGGAGGGTACAGTTCTATGAGTTATTTTAACACATACATAGATTTATGTAACCACCACTTCAATTAGGATACAGAATTGTTCCATCAACTCAAAAATTCCCTGTGCTACACCTTTGTAGTTAAACCTGTCCTCCACTTCTAACCCTAATTAGGCAACCACTGATTCGTTCCCCTTCCTTTAGTTTTGCGTTTTCCTGGATGTCATGTAATAAGAGGATCCTACAGTATGTAGTCTTCTGAGGTTGCCTTTTCCATTATCATAATGGAGACTCATGTTGTGTGTATCAATAGTTCTTCCTTGTTGTTACTGAGTAGTATTCCATTGTGTAGACCTGTGGGGGGTTTTTTAACCTCTTTCCTGTTAAGGATAGAGTGGATTCTTAATAAATTATAAAATACAGTCTTAGTACGATATATCAAAAAGCAAGACTGCATTTTGCTTGCCTTCTCTTTCCTGTGGTTTTAATGATTAGGAAGGAAATTTGATTCCTTGGCTATTTTACTGACAAGTAGAACTGTGGCTTATCAGCTGTAGTTATGGGTGGTAAGTACAGAGATATTTATTCACATGCTGGATCTAGGGTCCTCTTATACCTTAATTAGTTTTATTAATCCCTTTATTTTTTTTTTTAAATTTAAGTATGCAAAGATGTGAGGCAGGTCTCACAGCTTCTACAGTTAAGAATAGGCAGGGAGAGGCCAGTTAAGGTGGGGACAATCTGCTGAGGCTGTTGGGCAGAGATAGGAGAGATTCCCCTACCCCCAGCCTAGCTGGGAAGGTCCCTTGGGGGATTTGACATTTGTGAGGAAAATAACTTTTCCTCCCTAAGTTCTTGCTGGGTTAATAATCAAATTAACATGAAACAGATTAACAGGAGAAAATGTCTAAAATTTATTACATTCAGGGGTGCCATAGAATGAGACTGGAAGATACAATGAACAGTTGAGGATTATAAACCATTTTGGACAAAGGAGAAGGAGGGTCTAGGATTTCAAGTGGAAAGCAGGTAATCCACAGGTAGAGACAGAAAGGGCAAACATGTAAACAAATTCTTACTGGGCCACCCAATAATGACAGGACAGGAGGCAAGTTCAAAGAACGGGCTTTGCTAAATCCCTTTCTTTGCCACATTTAGTTTATATTATGAAGCTAAGTGATCCACCCCTTCCTTTAAGCAGATTATGGGGTCAAAGATTCTGAGTCTTTTGTTTCTTAATAACCAATTTAAAATCAATATCCCAAAAGGCATATTTCGGGGTGGCAAAGCCTCAGTGTCTCCTTCACGTTATACTTGTTTTATGACAGCATTTCGGATTAAATGGTGTGGAAGATACCCATATTTGGAGGCTCCTAGTGCTTCAGACACTTTGGACCTTCATTCATTCGATAGGTATTTATTGAGCTGTGTCAAGTGCTGTTCTAGGCACCTGGATACATCAATGAGTAAAACAGAGAAGGGTCTCTGGTGGTTAAACTTGAGTGTGCTCAAGAATCACCCAGAAAGTCTCACAGAGCAGAAGTTCAGCCTTACTGTTAAATGGGGCTCTGCTGCCCACCACCTGTAGAAAAACTCCAGAGGCAGAGGTCTGGTGAAAAAGAAAAGTGGTCAGTTATTTCAAAAGCTACACAATTTTGGAAGAATGGCAGGCTTCTGCCTCAGAGCCCCTCCCCTCAGAACACCCAGAGAAAAATAACTCTCGGCCATACCAATCCAAGGTTATGCCCAGAGTTTCTTCTTCCATTTAAAAAAAATATACTTTGGGAAACCACAGGCAGCTGCTGCATGAGCATCCAGGCAGCTTAGCTTGCTCCTAGTCTGCATGTGCCTCAGGTCTGTACCACAAAGTGAGCAATGGGAATAAAGAGGCCACGTTTCTCCCTACCCTCCATTTAAATCTCCTGACCCAAAATTCTGTGCACTCCAGAAGGATCTAGCTCCCCAGCCAATACCATACTTTCCCCAGGCTAGACTGGCAGGTTAGTACCTTCCCCTGCCCTCCAGTTCAGAAGGGAGTGGGAGGCTTTCTCCCTTCCTCGATCACCTTTGTCAGTTTCCTGCAGACTTTGTTCACGGCCCCCTCCCAGTGAATCTGCGCCTGGGGCTAGGGAAATCTGTCATCCTGTGCCCTGCATTTCCTGCGACCCCTCCCTCACTCTACCCCTCCTCTGGCCCATGGTCTGGCCAGGTCTGATACAGATCTATTTGTATCATCACCCCTGGAAGATTTGTTTCAGCAGATCTAAAGTAGGTCTCAGGAATTTGTATTTTTATGAAACATCCTGGATGGTGTGGGTTTTCCTGGATCTCAAATTAAGCAGCTCTGCCCTCAGGAACTCCATAAACATTTACTAAATAAAATTGTTTAGTTGAGCAGGGTTGTAAAATTCTGATCTGTGGATATCTTTATATGAACATTTTATTTCAACACTGGGCAGCCAGCTCTGCAAAAAAAAAAAAAAAAATCATGCAACGGTCATTGCAGTGTTAAAACTGTGTGTCATTATCCCTGATTGAACCTCCTCTTCTGCCCCTGCCTC
The DNA here is from genome assembly GCA_007922815.1 of Macrotus californicus. Taxonomy (NCBI): domain Eukaryota; kingdom Metazoa; phylum Chordata; class Mammalia; order Chiroptera; family Phyllostomidae; genus Macrotus; species Macrotus californicus. Next base: position 42,471 of record VMDR010002241.1, on the reverse strand, counting down.
AAATATAAATCACTGTAGTCAACGAAAATGCTTTTCAACGAGTTTTGTAAAAATCCTCCTTGTCCGAGTTGATTTAGGGCCTCAGCAGCACCCTGACACCTCTTTTAAACAGTGGATGCTCTGAGAACGATTGAGGTTCTGGGGCAAGGCTGCTTCCTCTGGGGTAACATTTCAATTAGTTATTCATGCCAGGGAGAATCTCCAGAGTGGAGCCCAATTGTTCTATGAGGCAAATATACAAAGTCACTTATAACTTGTAAAGAGGACAGAGTTAATGGCCCAAATGAGCTGTTCACAGCATTTTGGAAATGAATTTGAAGTCTTCCTTTCACAAAATGCAGCTGAGTTTATACAGCATAGTGCACGTTTGCCTTGCTTCGTAATCACCATGTTAATTTTGCAATGACTTTTCCCTAAAAAGGTCTTCAAAAAGCAAAGAATTGCCTTGTAAGATACATGCTTTTTAAACTTTTTATTTGTTGATTTGAGAGAGAGAGAGAGAGAGAGAGAACATCGATTTGTTGTTCTGCTTATGGATGCGTTCATCATTTGATTCTCGTGTGTGCCCTGACCAGGCGTCGAACCTGCAACCTTGGCGTATCAGGATGACCCTCTAACCAATTGAGCTATCTGGCCAGGGCCAAGATATATACTTCATAATTCATTAAAATGGATGTACATGTAAGGTGTCAAAACAAAACTCAACCTAGAGAGAAGGGGAATAAATAGCCACTGACGCGTCCATTCGCTTTGATACAGCCCCCCATCTCCCAGGGAAAGGCGGTGACTGGGCGAGCAAACGCAGAAGGTAAGGAAGGAGGTGTGGTTTGATGGGGCAACACAGGCAGCCTCTAAATAATAGGTTCTGAGAAGCTGCAAGCAGACTGGGGGGATGTGGGGATGATGTGGGGTTTGGGGGGCCTTCCAAGCTTTCGTGAGGGAGAACAATAACAAACACTCACTAATACTCCAGCACCTCCCTCTCTGTAGCTAATCTGTCATCAATTCTGAAAAGGCAGTAGCAAATAATTAAAGCCTACCTAAACAGTTGATCCTGCAAAAGGAGAAAGAGAGGCTTTTGTCTTTTGTGAGGACGAGAAATGGGAGCGGGAACGGGATACCAGGCCTCAGGGATTTGGGGTGTGTGCTCAGGTGGGTGCTTTAAACTCTAGCCTTAATTTCCCTTTGGTGGGAAATGGAAAGAACGACGTTTATGATGTGTTTGGACAGCCAGGGGTGACAACAGGTGGTGCAGGAGTAAAACATTTCTTACAGCTGGTAGGGCCAGAGTGAAATAATCATGGTGCCACTTTCTATAATAATCCTTCACAATTTTGTAAAGAGAGTAAAAGTGTTAAGCCTGAGACTGGGTCTAATCCATTGGAATAGGCTCTTTATGTAATTTCACTGAAAACTATTTTGCTCACAGTCTAGCCTATATTTGCAGTATATTAGGCAATATGTAGAGTGATGCTTGTAAATTGTACTTAGGGATGTTTTTACTCTGCCTTATTAGAGCGGTTTCAATATTACAAAGCACAAGTTTCTCCTAATACAATAAAAATGATCTTTAGTTCAGCATAAGACAATTTTTAATATTATTTTAAAAAGTGAACAAGGGAGATATGCACAAAGTGATGAGAAACTTCTGAAAGCAATTTTTTTTTTTTCAATGAGAATCTCCACGGAGTAATGTGGTCTGTCACAATAAGATTCAAATTAACCATTCCTTTATCCCACATTTTAAAATCCTTGAATAAAAAACCCATACACAATATGGGACACAAACACAATCTCTTTATTTGAGAAGGTTAGAAAATGACACACTCTCATAAGCTCTGATTAAAGTCAAAATTTGGGGTTACCTCACAATTTGGGATTTTTACAAAGGCAACTTATCATTCTCTTTACTTTTGTAAATGATGTAAATTCCTGACTTGAAAGTCCCCTTGCAATCCTCAGTAACTTCAAAATTAAGTAAATGATTTTAAAAATTTCACTTGCTAAGTTGAAAGGGCAAATATTGGCCTTTTTATATAGTTTGTGCTCTTAAAGTATGTCTATATAGTTAGTTCGTGTCCACAGTTACTCTCTGCTATAAAAGAATCACTTATAATTGATGCTAATGAAGCTAGATATGAATGGGACACTTTTTTATGAAGGCACAGTATTAGACACTGTAGATTATAAAAAGAGGTAAATGCCATATGCCACCTGCCCTTGAAGGATTTATGATCTAACTGGAAAGACAGGTCATGTATATATAAAATACACATAAAGATATAGGGCCAGACTAAGTGGGCAGAGCATTGCTTGTTGCAGGAGTTCCACAAGACAGAGCTTGCTGATCACTGGGGTGACCTGAGAGGGTGTCTGGGTCGAAAGGGCTTCAAATGAACTTCCAAGGACCTGCATGCCATTTGCACCCTGTGCTGGAATACAGCTCCCCAGTATATACCGACTTCAAATTTGATCCATACTTCAAGTATGGGGTTTTCCAAAGCTCAGTGACAAAGTTGAAATCTGGCCTCCCAAAGAAAAAGTTCCAGGAGGAGCTTGGTGTTCTTTAATTACAAAACACATTGGGGGAGGGTGGGTCTCTGGTAGAGAGGAGACCCTTTCTTTTAAGGAGCTCCAAGCAACTCTTAGAAGAAAACAGGCAGGAAAATCTCACTTAGAAATATTTTTTCTCTGATATATTTCCTTGGACAAGGAAAATTAAAAAATATATAAACAAATGGGACTACATCAAACAGGATTTTGACACCAAAGAAAACCTTCAACAAAATGCAAAGACAACATACTGATTGGGAGAGGATATTTGCCAATGATACATTTGATGAAGGGTTAACATCTAAAATTTATAAAGAACTTATAAAACTCAACACCCAAAAATAAATAAACAATCCAACTAAAAATGGATAGAATCTATGGGACAACTGTAATAGCATAATCAATAAAATATATTTTTTTAAAAATGAACAGAAGACCTGAATAGGCACTTCTCCAAAGAGGACATACAGGTGGCCGATCGACATATGAACCATGCTCAATATCACTAATCATCAGAGAAATGCAAATTAAAACCACAATGAGATATCATTTCATACCTGTCAGAATGGTTATCATCAATAAATCAATAAACAAGAAGTGCTGGCAAGGATGTGGAGAAAAGGGAACCCTACTGCACTATTGGTGGGAATGCAGACTGGTACAGCCACTGTGGAAAACAGTATGGAATCTCCTCAAAAAATGAAAAATGAAACTGCTTTATGACTTAGTGATTCCACTTCTGGGTATATATCCAAAAAAATCCAAAACATTAATTCAAAAGAACATATGCACTTTTATGTTCATTGCAGCATTATTTACAAAAGCCAAGATGCAGAAGCAACCCAGGTGTCCATCAATCAATGAGTGGATTAAAAAGTGGTGATACACATATACAATGGAATACTGGCTATAAAAAAGAAATATTGCCATTTGCAACAGCATGGGTGGACCTAGAGGGTATTATCCTAAGTGAAATAAGTTGGTCAGAGAAAGACAAATACCATATAATCTCACTTACATGAGAAATCTACAGAACAATGCAAACAAAGAAACAAAACAGAAACAGACTCATACAGAGAACAAACTGATGGTTGCTAAAGGGGAGTGGGGTTGGGGGACTAAGTGAGAAAGGTGAGGGGATTAAGAAGTACAAATTGGTTGTTACAAAATAGTCACAGAGATAACTACTGCATAGGGAATATAGTCAACAATATTGTAATATTGTAACAATGTTTCCAGGTGGGTACTGGAAATATCGGGCAAACACTTTGTAAAGTATTTGTCCAACCACTATGCTATGCACCTGAAACTAATACAAAATAGTATTGACTATAGGCTGTAATTGAATTTTTTTTTTAAATCAGGTACAGGACAAAAAATGAAGCCTTGAACAAAGAAAAGACTGCTTCATGGAGTATCTGTGGGGGAATCGTATCGTAAATACATTTAATGTACTCAACTTCAGCTCCACACATTTGCCACCAAAACAAAACAAAACCACCAGGTATAGAAAAAAAACATTTAATACTGTGAGCAATTCCAGCTGCTCTCCCGTTGAGAGAGCGGACAGCCTGAGAATAGGGATGTGATGCAGATGTGCCTGTAGTGGTCCCGTTTGCTGCCTGGGTCTCAGAGTGGGAGCCTCTCTCTCCCTGCACTGTTTAAAGATACTGTTGGTTTTCTTGTGCGTGGCTCCGAAGTACCAACCAGATCCTCCTTCTGGTGCTCAGACAAAGAAACAAAGTTCTGCCCCAGCGCTGGGTGAAAAACTGCAGTGTTGGATTTACTGAGAACTTGCCTTCAAAGTCAGCCCCTTCCTAAGTGATTTTTCAAGGGAAATTTCGACATGAAGCTATTTTTGCCTTGTGCGCTGACTTTTGTGCCTAACCCACGTGCGTTTATCCCCCATGGGTAGTTTTCTTGTTTATAATTAATGTCCAGTTCCTTGACAGCAAAATCCATGTTATACGCTCTGGCCCTAGACACAGGGATGTCCAGGAAACTGGTGTTGGAGAGGTTCTGTCATCTGCACTGTCCACTAGCCACATGCAGCTTTTAAGTACTTATACCAACTGAAGATCTAAATTTTAACTTTTTTAATTAATTTAATTTTAAATAGCCACGTGTGGCCCGTGGCTATCATATTAGACAGAGTAGGTCTAGAACATCAGACCCTCTTGGGCTTATGTTTGGTCGAGCTCTTGATGGAACATGGTAGGTAGCAGAAGTTCCTGTTGGAACCTAAGCCATGTTCACCCTGAATTTCAGGAAAGTCTAGGCACTTTCTGAAGGCTACGAGGGGCCTACTTATATGAGACCAAGGTGTGTCTGGGAAAGAACTCATCCCAGAGGAAGTGAGAGTCCACAGAGCAGCTTGTTTCAGGAAGGCAGGCCAGCTCCTGAAGAAAATGGTGACTCCGTGGTCAGTTCCGTGTTGTCGTTCACACTGTCCCAGGCCCAGCTCAATGGAGATACACCTGAATTCTAAAACAAGGAGCAGCAATAAACACCCTCCTTGCCTGTGAAGCCCCTTCCCTGGAGTGCAGAGGGGAAAGGTGGTGGCCGCCTGGCCAGTATTCAGTCACGAATCCAGCCAACACTTCCCCGTCATCTCCCAAGTGCCAGGCATGGTGTTAGATGCTGGCAACAGTGCTGGCAGCTGCCACAGAACCTGCCTGGGCCTCGGTCTTCAGCCACCTCTGTTCGGCAGTGAGCAGTAACACTGATGTCACCAATGAGCATCAGGAGCACAGCTGTCGATTTTGAATTGCAGTGATGACCAGAAGCCTTTGGTTATTTTTACGAGTAATACCATTGTACTCATGTGTCTGTCTAACCTGTAAGTGACAGGTCTCCTGTGAACACCCTTGAGTTCACCTCAAGCCAGTCTTGAAGGAGGACTCAATGCTTTGTCCTATCTTCAAAAAGCCAACCCGCTCCAGAAAGCATAGGAGCAAGAGATATTACAACAGAAGAGCATTTCACCACACAGCACTCAACAAAGGAATAAAAATCCCTGGCAGACATTTTTTTTTCTCCCCAAGTCCCTCTCCAACCCTGTCCTAGGCAGCTTCTAAAGCTCCCCAATTCCCCCCCTTACAGATACCTTTGTGGACTGTACCATCTTTCCCAGGGGCTTCTGAAAGCATTCACCCTGCAGAAGCTGTTTTCTCTACAGGGAAAATTCTGCCCCAGAGAAAAATAAGAATTCTCCATTCTTTTCTTTGTTAGTTTCTTTAACACCATGCGTCATTTCCAAAATAACCTAAGGCATCAAAAAGTGAGGTCAAGACAGGTGGGGAGAAGAAGCATACTAGAACTTCCTGGTTCTTTCTGTCCTCAAAACTCAGGTTTAACTATCCCCTTTCACTTCCCCAACAACTTCATTTCAGAAAAAGTGCCTCCTCCTTCTCAATGTCTGATTGCTTAATGTCCATCTCTCTGGCTAGATGGTCCTTTCCACCAGGGCAGGTACCTTGCTAACCTTGTTCACCTCATCTTGAACATGTAGCATGGGGTTTGCCACAATAAAAAATGGATTGATGTTTGTTGGATGAATAAGTGGTAGCCAAGATGCTGTATCACTTATTTATTGCTATGCAACAAATTATCCCAAAATTTAGAGGTTTAAAACGATAATAATCATGTATTATCTCACACAGTTTCTGTTGGTCAGGAATTTAGGAGCAACTTCAGCTGGGCAGTTCTAACTCACAGACCCTTCTGGTGTTACAGTTCAGCTGTCAGCCAGGGCTGCAGTCATCTGAAGGTTTGACTGGGGCTCTGTAATTGGGGTGCCTGCTTTGTACTTGAGGGCAATCATTTGCCCTCCACTCAGAGATCCTGTGCAAAGGGAAAGAGCACGAGAGCAGACCGATTGGGGTTCAAAGCCTGCTGCGTGCCAGCTCTATGATCTCCCTGTCTAAGTTCTAACCAATCTAAGCGCTTTTTCTCTCTTCTGTAACATAAGGTGTAAAAATCTTAGCAAGATTATTGTAAGGATAAGCAAAAGCAGGTCCATAAGGCACTTGGCAGCATGTCTGGCGCGAAATGAGAGTTCAGTAAGTGGTCGCTGTTAGAACTACATCCGAGGGACGACACCCTCACCTGATATTTTATATTCTAGACCTCAACTTAGCAGTTCTGGATGGTGACCTGAATAGTAGAGCTCGTCAGGTTATCAGGTTGCAGATGAACAAAACAAGTCCAGAGAGCTTAGGTGACTTGTCCACCGTGTGACTTTGCTCCTCACTGCTTGTCGGGATCCTGGGCAGGGCCCTCTGAGAAGACACAGTGGGAACCAGCCTGGGAGGGTGATGAGTGGCTGGAGACAGCAGTAGCCTCTCCAGGCTCCCTGAGGTCATCCTGGGGTGAGCTGCGACTCTGGTTACTGCCTTGGTTGACTCTTCAGGGGAGGCTCTTGTGCCTGACCCACCTCTCAGCGATGGGTTGAAGGGACTAATTAGTGGCTGGTAGAACAGCAGTGACAGGGCATCCTAATTCCAGCCAGCCACCTGATGGTATCCAGCAGCTATTGCTACATGGAAAACAACCATTTAGGCCTTAATGAGCGTGTAATTCTGGAGAGTCCTGAAAGCCTTACTAATTATCCCATCTTTTTGTTTGTGCTTTGGGTTTTTGTTTGGTTGGTTGGTTGGTTGTTATGGGTTTGCTTTTGTTTTGGGTTTTTTGTTTGTTTGTTTGTTCTTTGGTTTGTTATGCTTTTTTTTTTTAAAGATTTTCCTCACTGGGCAGTCTCCTGCTTTAATTAGTCATCCATACTGTCCAATCCTACTTTTGAGGTAGATATTCAGTCATTTGCAAATGTGAGATTATGAGACTGTATTTGCCTGGTTTCAATCTCCCTTTAATTCACCTAAATGGCTTCCATCTTTAGCCCAAAGAGCACATACTTCTTTTTTAAAATTCATTCTACAACCTGTTACAACCTACCCAGGGCTCTAGAAGTTCTCCTTTTCTCTTTTCTCTTCTACAAAAAGTAACTCCCTGGGTAAGCAATGAACAAAGCAAATGACCCTTTCGAGGTCAGGATGGTAGGATACAGTTCTCTGTCACAGGCTTTTATGAAAAACTCTGTATATGAGATAGCACCTGCCTCCCCCAGCATGAAAGTTAAGTGGAAGGTTTATCTGTGTTCACATTGCAATAGGTTCAAGATATACCCTACCCCACCCCATGTCCTAAAAGAAGGAAAACTCCCACTTCGCACTAAGTTTGCTACAAGTGAAGCGTCTAGGCCAGGAGAGGACCGATCGGACAAGTAGTTCTCAGTGGCTGAGTGTTTGCAGTAGGTGGTGGATACCACAAAATCATCCTCCAGAATATCACCATGGATCACGCCTGAGGCAGGGTGTGCTGTTCCCACCGGGAGGGTCACACTCTGGAGATAAGGCGCTGTCTCCAGAAGGCACCTGGGAAGAATTCAAAGAAAGAATTCAAAGAATATCTGGAAGGACAGCATATTGGCCCTGAAGGACTGGGACTTAGCAGGCAGGTCTAAAGTGAGAGAGGTAATGGATGGCGGCATAGAGCTCATTCTTGAAGTGATCTAAAGGTTGACATTTACAGATGAGAAAACTGAGGTTCAGGGAGATGAAGTCAGCTGCTTAAACTTGCACAGTTTTCCAAAAGTAGACGTAGAGATGGGATCCAGATCTCCTGCTTCCTAGGCCAGGACTCTTTGCAAGAAAAGAGCCAGGAGCAGGAGGAGGCAGCATAGGAGGTAGAGCTGAGGTAGGAGTTTCCAAGGCTACTGGAAAGCCACAGGAAGGAAAGGACTTGGGGACTCCAAATACCTCACATGTTTAACAAGGATGACCCCAGCTTAGGGAATAATGAAGGTGACCCCCCAAGAAATTGAATTTTGCTTCATGGGTAAGAAAACAGATACAGAGAGATGGGCCTATTCAGTTTAGTTAGATGCCCTACAAAAGAGGGGCTGGGATGAAGGTGAACTTGGAAAGCTATGCAAATACAGTAGTCTGCTGGAAGCATTGTAGAGGGTTCAGATCTATAGCATCTCTATACATTAAAAGAGAACAGAGATAAATTCATCATCTGTGATACCAAAAATGACATAGTTATCCAAAGATAGGTGCCAAGGGCCAACTTTGCCAGGTGTGCCCACTGCTCACACTCCCAAGAGGCATTGGTTTGCAGGGACAGCTCACCCACAGGTCCTGGGGTCTCCACCTTGTGGAAGACTGTTCATCCTTATGAAATAGGGAAGGGCTAGGGTTTCTAAGAGGCCTTCCAAATTAAATCAGACAATAGGAATAGGAGAGGACATGGGGTGGGGACAGTGAGGAAGTCAGCTGGACCCCAAGTTTCCCTAAGTGTATTGAGACCCCCCACTCACACCCTGAGCAGCCCATGTGGGGGTGGGACAGGACGTGTACCTGGCCCCTGGTGGGCAGGAGGCCCAGCACAGAGTGACAGCCTGGGGCACTGCATCTGTCACTGAGGCTGAGGACAATGGAGGGCACTGGATGCTACCATTCCACGCACATATTGGGTGTCTGTGGTTCTGTGAGGTGGACGTTTGTTCTCACAGCCAGAACTTCTAGTTTCTGGGCTTTTCTTCACTGCCATTCTCCCCAAAATATGAGGTCCTCCGTTCTTCCAATAACTAATAACTTAATGTGGGAGTTGCAGGTGGTATTAGACACCAAGGCCAAGTGTAACCTGGGCCTTGAGGGAAAAGGTGCTAAGAATTGTAGCTGGGTAACTTTCCATCACGCCCATCAACCTCCCCATCCCCCTCACTTTAGATAGCATGCTGCAGTCATAACTGACACTTGAATTTCATTGACCGAAAACAACACAGATTTATTTCTTGTTCATTGTTACATGTCTATCCCAGGCTGATGGAGAGTATTGGGCTCTACATTACCCTCACTTAAAGACCCAGGCTGCTGGAAACCCCATCATTTAGAAAGTTACCGGTCACCCTGGCAGTAAGTAAACACCTAATACATTGACCTGGTGTTTTTCATTTGTAGTGGTTGTCCCCCATGGTATGGTTCTGTTGAAGATCACAGGGCCGTGGCAAACCCAACCAGTAAAGATTCAGGAAACCAAGTCCCAATTTTAAAACGGGACTGCCAGTTACTAGTTGTGTGACCTAGGACACTTTATACATGTTACAAACAGTTTCTGTGGCTTTGATTTTGGCGGTTGTGATGATGAGATTATCCTTAATGTGAATGTGCTTCAAGATGTAGGCTTTGTCATAATACCTCTCAGTTCCGAATTCAGTGACAGTTCTCGAGTCATTGCGGACGAGCCTGGTCAAGCAGGACTCAGGGCCATCTCCATTCCCAGGCCTTGTGGGTGGACTCACACGCTACACACTGCCCTCGATGGATGTCATGTGCCTGCAGCCATCACACCCTGTGGCCTCTGGTCTCAAAAGCGCTCAGGTCCTGGTGAAAGCGTTGTAAGAAGTCCCTGTGCTTGTCAAACAACATTTTGTGAGCTTCGGAGCGTGTGAACACTGAGACTTCCTTTTTTCTGCTCCTTGTCGGATCAGCAAAGGGCAGCTCATGGGCCAAGAGGCTGTTTCAGATCAAAACTCTCCTGACAGGCTCCCCATGTATCTGCCAGCACGCCGCCCCTGAAGCATCGGGATGCCCAGGCCAATCTTTCCTGTCAGGTGTCCCACCTGGACTGAAAGAACTGGCAGGCTTCCTAAAAGCATTTGATAAAGTGAAAGAGAACACTTTAAAAATTCGGACCTCTGTAAGTAGACACTCCCAAACAGTGCTGGTAGAAACGTGCATTGGAGCAGTCTCACTGGCAGGCCATTTGGCAAAATGCATCGAAAATGCCAATGCCATTGAAGCCAGGAATTCCATTTCTAGGAACTCATTCCAAGGAAACAATCAAAGGTAGACCTAACGATTGAGATGACAATTTTATTCTTTACTTCACTTTGACTTTATTCTTAAAGGTAAGTTTGGGGAAATGCTCCTATGTTTTTATCATACAGTGCCCAATTTTGCTTGCTCTAGCTTAAATGATATCTGCTTCTCACAACTAACTGAAAAATCTGGGGTGTGGGTTCTAACTAATACCCTTGTTCACAAAGCTTCTGTGAGAGTCAGGTAGACTCCTTTTATCTGAAACATTTGAAAACTCCTGTAGAAAGGTCGTCTCCTGACTTTGCAGAGTTAGGGTAGGATGTCAGCATCTGACTGGTTTACTGTCCCCAAATTCAAACAATTCTACTGCTTTCAACCCCACCGTCACTGCACATTCCAAGGTACATGTTGCCTCTGATTCCGGGACTTCCAGTGTGCTGCGGCACAAAGTAACATGACACCTGAACTAGGCACCGGTCACAATAAGTAACCCTGGCTGCTAGACCAAACAAACCCCCAATTCTCAGTGACTGTGAAAAAGAAAAGTGAATGCTTAGCTCATGTGAAAGTCTGACGGCATTTGGCAGGAAAGCTCCGCTCAGCCTCATTATCTGAGAGCCCGGGTTCCTTCTACCAAGTGGCTTTGCAGTTTCCGGGGCCTCAGAGTTCTCCACCGGATCCTTTGCACCCAGACGGCAGGCACAGATCTCTGCTTCTGAAGTGAGAACATGGAGATGTGCTGCAGAGTTTTCGAGGAGCCAGGCCTGAAAGTGGCATGCCTTATGTCCGCCTGTATTCCACTACGTGGTGCTCAGTCAAATGGCCCCCATCTAACTGTGAGAGAGGCTGGAAAAATATAGGCGACCTGCATGTCCACAGGGAAAAGCAAACGGGGTTTAGTGACCACAACACAGTCCACTGTGAGAGAGGCTGGAAAAATATAGGCGACCTGCATGTCCACAGGGAAAAGCAAACGGGGTTTAGTGACCACAACACAGTCCTTAACTCCATTGCCCAACCCCTTATCCCCTACTCCCGTTTTTAGTTGTCTCTGGCTGTCATTTACCTGATAACACAGGGACTGGCAAACAGCCGCCTGTGGGCCAAATCCAGCCTGTGGCCGGTGTCTGTAAGCCAAGTTTTATTGCAACACAGTTGTACCCACGTGGTGACTCACTGTATCTGGGTGCTTTCCTGCTATAAAGGCAGAGCTTAATAATTCTGGCAGAAACCCTATAGCCACAAAGCCTAAACTATTTATTACCTGAGTCTTTAAAGAAAAAATGCGATGGCTCCTGCAGAGATGCCTCAGCTTTCCAGATTCCGAAAGAGTGTTGTTCTCTCCCTACTGGGTGAGTCTTTTCCACTCCTGCTCCTTTGCCCCCGTGGATCAGTGTGCTACATGGGCAAACAGCAGGTGAGCCACCTCTGGAGAAGGGTTCCAGTCTGCTAGGGAAGAACTGGGATGCTCGCTTGTTCCTGGGGATCATTTTGGTCTTTTTCATAACATTGTTGAAGTTTTTCATGTTTTTAGGTCTAAAGAAACTCTCTCTTATTCAATGTCCAAATAAAATTTCTATATCACCTGGAAGTGCCATATACGTTTTCAAGTAATAGAACAGAAAGCAAACGATGTGTGTGCAGTCAATTAAAAGGCAAAAAAAATGGTTTCTAGGGAGAGCAAAAATCGGAGCGGGAGATATGCTATGTCTCATAATCTACAGCCCCAACTCCACCCCTCTAATATCATCTTGTTGTTGTCACTGAACAAGGCTAAATGCAAAATATTATTTATTGCCTAAATTGTGCTATCTTCGTACATTCAGAGATTATGTGTCACTTAGATTACTTAAAATTAACAATGACTACATGTTGCTTCACTGCCCTTTAATATACAATGATATTAAACTTTGCTGCGTGATCAAGTCTTCCCAGACCCTTTTTTAACGAAGATTTTGAGACTTCAAAAAAATCCTGCGTCTTTAAGTCTCTTGGGGTTCCTGTGATTCTTGGTAGCACTATTCAATTCCCTGGGGGTCTACCAGGCCCTTCTGTGGTGATTAGGACAGAGGTTTAGTTTCAGAAAGCACCGACATCTCTCCACCCCTCCCAGTACTCAGAAAATGAGTTTGCAACCCCCGGTTGGCTGCCTTTGGCCGCAGCCCAGGGCGTGCGGTGTGGAAGGGAACCGCGAGCGCTGGCGGAGGCGCTCTCTTCTCCGCCCCCTGGAGTCGAGGGTGGAGGTGGTGCGGGCGCTGCCCTCCCAAGCTTCAGGAAGCTGGGGCTGGAAGATTCGCACGCTCTTCCTTTGTGCACCACCTGAAAGAGTAGGTCTAATCTCCGAAGCATGTAAGGGCCTTTTGCTTTCTGAGCCTTTTCCATTAATCCCTTTCTTCGTGGACCACTGAGTCCGTCTAAAAACTGAGCTTCCAGTTGCTCCTGCTGAGACCCTCGGAAACTGCCCCACCAGCACCCCTGCCGCGCCCTTTACAGGGTCCTGCTAGAGTGGAAGCTCCTGAGCACAGGGAATTTTGTCTCTTCTTCTAGAACAGTCCCTGTCCATATTAGGTACTCAATAAATCTTTGTTGAATGAATGGCTGTTAGATGATTTACCTCTATGACACATAGAAATGCCTGTGTCTACTTACTGGTATTCCTTTAGAACTGTGCTTTTTTAAAATTTCTTAGTCAAGAAAGGCTTTATTTAGGTAAAACTTACACACAGAGAAATGCACAGATCTTCAGTGCACAATTTCATGAGCTTTAAAAAACACATTATCTGTGCAACCAGCACTTCCCTCAAGATTTGTAGTATTTCCGTCAACCCAAGAAAAAACAATGCCTTTTATGAATCAGCCTGGGGTCCTACCTCACTTTATGTATTCCCCCTCAGAGTTCTTATTTATTTTATCTTACTCTATTAGAAGGACTAGTGTCTGCCTTCACCTACCAAAGTACAAGCTCAGTGAGACTGGGATACTGTGACCTGGCATGGCTTCTTTAGAGCCAGGTCACTAAATAAATGTGGAAGTACATACTCCTGGATAGTCTGAAGATAAAGCTTACATCAAAGATGCACTGAGGAGCATGTGACCTACTTCTGAGTGTGGTGCTGGGTGCAGAAGTATGGGGAGACCATCTTGCGTGGAGGAGAAGGGAAAGCTTGGTAAGTTGGAAAAGAACAAACCAGGGTTCAAGAAGGGCTGGACAATGAGACACAGACACCCCACTATTTTACCTCAGGTCAGATCTACTACTCTTTCACACCAAAGGACTCCCCTCCCAAACATTCAATGAAAGATTAGCATGCTTTATCTCTACATCAAACCTGCACCCCAGGTTTGCAAGTTAGCATTAGAAGTTCAACACACGATTCTTGAATAGACTTTACTGACTACCCTTATTTCATGTTACAGCTGCACCTGACTCAAAGGGCACCTCAGGCCATGGGCTAAGATCATGGGCAGCATCATGGTGAAGAACACAGCTTCTGGAGCCAGGTTGACTGGGTTCCGATTCCAGCACCATTACTGAATTTGTGACCTTGTGTGTATTATTTAACTTCTCTGTTCCTTAGTGTGTCCTCATTTGTAAAGCAGGGATGACAAGAAGGACAAGCTTCTTGTGTGGATTAATGAAGATGATGCACATAAAGAGCTTAGCACAAGCCTAGCATGTATCTAAGTGCTCAATAAGGGAGCTCATTATTAACAACTCTTGGAGTAGGATGAGCCTTACAAGAACACAGCAGGAGCTGAGCAAAAATGTATCTGATCCATTCTGAGGGAGCCAGCTACAACATTGAAAAGATGTAGCATAAGCAGCTCATAGTCCCAACAGAGGAGAATCTGGTAGGAGGCAGCAGAAAAGCCCAAGGAACAGGGACAAAAAAGCTTGGAATTCAGGGGCAGTTGGGTTTGAAGACTAGCCTGGGAGAAATTCTCAAAGTGAAGATGAAAACTGCAGACGGGTGACTTGTCCCAGAAATGAGACAGTTCTACCTTCAAACCTCATGCATGCGATTCCTTTCCCCCGTGGTTGTTTTTTTAAATTAGACTACACACCAGGTATGTGCTCAGTACCAGTGCGTGTACAAATACATCATTTGTTTGTCGTGAGAAAAAGGTTTTGGCAATTAATAAAGAATCTTGAAAGTACAAATGAAGGAAAAAGAATTTGTGATACATTTCCATGTTAGTAGTTCCCGCTCAAATGTGATTTCTCAACTGTATCAGGACCGTGAGTGCTGGGATCTGCTCCCAGCATCCCGGCAGCCCCAGGTCAGGGCAATGCAGGCAGGGAGGGGGCATGTCTCCGATGAGAAGCTGGTTCCAAGTAATATTTTCCTTCTTTCAGGCCGTTTTCTCAACATCACAATTATTCATTATTCATGTCTGTTGTCCCTATTAGAAGGACCCTCTTCAGGGAAAAAGCAATTGACCTTTAAAAAATGTGGTCCTTCAAAGGTTTAGACCAATGTCTGTCCCCACAGTGATGCTTTAAAAGCACTTCTCTTTGGCAGCTCAGCCGTGACTCCCATGGCACCAAATAGCATTTCAGGGAAGTTATCTTTTTCTGTCTCTGAAACTAGGCCTGTCGTCTAGCCTCTGTTATAGGTTTTACTTGTCCAGCTGATGAGACTTTCTGACACTATGTTGGTGAAGGAGTCAGAGTTATATCTGCAATAGAGCCTCTCCGCTCTGTCAAGTGTCTCCATTGGTGTGGCAGAAGTCAACACTAGGGTCTCCCACTTCTTGGTGTGGAGGCTTGGGACATCCTCTCTGTAGCCCCAAATTCCTGGCTGGCCTTCTCCACTGGGGTGGGCAGCCCCCCTCAGTAAACAAAGGCTGTCGCAGGCACCTGTGGGAACAGGTGGCACTCTGTCCTCCCTGCCTTGCTCAGCCTTTGGTTTAACACAGAAATGAATTGACTTGGAGAGTGAAGAAGGGATTTCTTCTCGGGGGATTTGTTCAGCTGGCAGCAGGTCCGGTTAGAGATTTACCTGCTGGCACAGAAAGAAAAGAACAGAGTAATTCTGCGAGAGCTGCACAATGAACCCGGTGTGCCCTCTCTGTGTGCAGGCCTGATGCTGGAGTTGGCCCCGTGCCCCACCAGCCGGAACCAGTGGGCTCATTGTTGGATGGAAGCGATGACCTGTGCGGGGAGGCAGTGGCCGCAGTGGAATGAACCTGCTTTGCTTGTGTCTCAGCACTGCCACTTCCTGCACAGGTGATCTTCAGCAAGCTATGTCAACTCTCCAGGCTTAATTTTCTTATTAAGAAATAAGAAGCTTTATAAAAAGCTTTTCTTAATTTTTAAATTTTCTTATTTTCCCAAAGGGTCGCTGTTCAATTCCCAGTCAGGGCACATGCCTGGGTTACAGGCCAGGTCCCCAGTTGGGGGCACGTGAGGGACAACCACACATTGATGTTTCTCTCCGTCTCTTTCTCCTTCCCTTCCCCTCTCTAAAAAATAAATAAAATAAAAATCTTAAAAAAATAAAAGAAAATGGGAAGAAATAAAATATATGAAGAAAAAAAGGGTAATCCAGGCAGAGAGAAAGAGCTGGAAGCAAAAGCCTGAGAAGGAAAGTCTGGACATTCAGAAACCAGACACTGGTGGTATTTTGTGTTCTAGTAGTTTCTGTGGTGGGTATCTTGTTTTTCTATCTGTTCAATGCCCTTCCTCCCTGTACTAGTTTTATATGCTGTGTCAAATTACCCCAAAATATAGCAGCTTTTAAAGCAGTGCACATGTATTATCTCACAGTTTCTTTGGGTCTAGAACATGGGTATGGCTTAGCTGGGTCATCCAGCTCAGGGTCTCTCACAAGACTGTTGTCAAAGAGTTGGCCAAGGCAGGAACGGGAAGCATCCACTTCCAAGTTCATTCAGCGGCCATTGGCAGGACTCAGTTGCTTGTGGGCTATTAGATTGAAAGTCTCAGTTCCTAGCTGGCTGTTGGCCAAACGCAACTCTCATTTTCCTGCCACATGAGCCTTTCCACAGGGCAGCTTACAATATGAGAGTTGGCTTCCTCAGAGTGAGCAGGGAAGAAAGGGAATCAGACTTTTGTAAAATAATGTCAGAAAAGATTTCTTTCAAAGGGAGGGGATTACATGAAAGCCTGGATACCAGGAGATGGTGATCACTGGGGACCCCTTTAGAAGGCTGATCACCTCACTGCCCTTCTGGTAAGAGCAATCCTCCTTCCTCTCTAAAGGTACATATGATTCTGGTGGGGTCTTATATTCATTATACTTGCCATTCCCACCTAATGCCACACTGGGATAGCATGAAACCCAGGTCTGGTCATCATCATAGCACATCCAGCTGGCTACAGTGATTGGACCAAGCTTGGCCAATCAGAACTTTTCCTTGATTTTATATACATTAGACAAAGGAGATTGAGGTCTCGTTGTCTCATCTTAAATTACTAACATGGAATGATGTAGCATGGGGTTTCTCACGGCCATATCTTCTACCAACTATATAAAGAATTCCAACTATACCAGAAACAGTGGAAGCCTTCATGTTCTGAGGGAGAAATGAAAGATTTGAGATTAAACAGAGAACAAAAATAAACTAGTGACTTTTTTTAATCCCTAAAGTGAGTTCCACCCGTGAAAGCTAATCTCCCTTTTTTGCTTGAGACACTTTAAATTGGATTCTGTCTCTTAAAGTAAAAAGAATCTTGGTTAATTCAGCCTCAGTTTTTACATCTGTAATGTAAAAAATTAACATTAACTTTTATCAATGAGCTGAGCTAAATGGTCTCCTTTTTTTTTTTTTTTTTTTGTACTCCAAATTCTAGGATTCTTACTTAAACTATCTGATCCTTTACAAAGAAGTAGATTTTTCAAAATTGGAGAACATGCAGGAGGAACAGCCTGAAGAAAGAGGCATGCATAAGAGGGACACAAAGACCAAGTCTGCCTTCTTCATAATTTAGGCAAGGCTCCAAGTTTTAACTCAGTACTTTAAAAATGTCGCCAAAAATGACTCATGCCTGAAGTGACCCAGGGTAAGGCCCACGCACGTTTCTTTCACATGCTGTTGGCACCACGATAGCATAGTAGCCAAGGGCATGGGCTTCCGAGGCAGTAGCCCTGGGTTTAATGATCATCATTATAAAATAATAATAACAGCTAAGGTTTATGGAGAGCTGACCATGTACCTGGCAGTATCTCAAATCCCAGCTCCTTGACTTAGTGGGTGTGTGACCTCAGGCAAGTGACTTAACCTCCCTAAGCCTCTGCTTCCTCATCTGAAAAAATGGGGGTAAATAATAGTTCCCTTCCCATGGGGCTTTTGTGAGCATTGCACATGAGTCAATGAAGGTGAAACACCAAGCAAAGTCCCTTGCACATGCTGCTCTTCTTGAAATGTTCGTCCTTGCCTCATATACCCAGCTCAAATGTCAACTATTTCACACACCCTTCCAGTTGCCCTCCACCTCCTCCGTATTCCCACATCACTTCTGCCTGCTTTTCTCTAGCCCGATATTGGCCCTGCATTACATTCACCTACTCCTCACTCCCAGCAAACCATACCTTACTTATCTTTGGGTTTCTGAAGCCTAAATCAAGGCCAAACACACAAGAGAATCTCCACAAATTTGCATGGATTGCTGGACATAATATTTATCAGTCTCTCAAGAAGAGCAGACAGTCTGATCGGTACATGGCCACACCTTTTGGTTTCAAGGCCTCATTGGGCGTTAGGAATTTTTGTCAGGCGAAACTCTGATCTGTGGTTGTAAAACTGCTCCCCAGATGAAACACTAATTGCTCAAGTTAAAAGTAACAACTCCTCACAACTGGCAGGCCAGCCCGTCACTAACCAGCGTGGAGGCCCGTGTCAACAAGTGCGGTACTGCTGGTTGGAAGCTGACCAAAGACACAGTAAACATGACGGTTGCCTGGGTGCATAAACATAAGCCAGCTTCTCTTCACCTCATCCTTGAGACATTTCAGACACAGCATTGGTAACATCCACAAGTAATTACTTGTCAGCTCCTCTCAAGTGCAGGGCAAGGGCCAACCACCCCAAAATGCAAATAGTAAGGATGAAAAGACAGTAACAGCAGTTTTTTAAAAATGATTTTTTAAAATTTATTTTTAGAGACAGGGGAAGGGAGGGAGAAAGAGAGCAAAAGAAATATTGATGTGAGGGAAAAACATCTATTGGTTGCCTCTCCTACAAGCCCCAACCAGGGACTGAACCTTCAACCCAAGCATGTGCCCCAACCAAGAATCGAACCGGCGACCCTTTGTTCTGCTGGACGACACCCAACCAAATGAACAGGGCAATAACAGCAGTTTTTATAAGAAGCTAAACAATGCGTGAATGTTCAGAAAAAGGTATTTTTCTAATGTGAGTATAAGAGAAGAGCCTGTGTTAAAAGAGGAAATATGTCTCAACTTCTGAGATCACATTCCTTTCTCCATATAGAGGCTGCGTAGGGCTAGAAGGGAAATCTAGTTGGAATTACTCACCCAAATGACTACTGAGAGGCCATCTATCTACATGGGGCTGACCACATGGTACCTCATTTCTATTAGTGTGGATCTTAGGGAAATAGTGCCAACTGCTTTCGGAATCTAAAAGGAGAGCGGGGAAGGAAATTAGAAGCATGCCTGGTTGGGGTGGCATGAATAGTGGACTAAAAGGTTTTAAATACAGTTTTGATTCCCATGTGTTGATTGGAATTGAACTCTAGGGCATGGAAGGGCTTGCAGAATGGCAGTGGGTGGTCTCCTATATGACAGGAATTCAAAAAACCTCTCTTACCCCCAGTTCCTCTCCTCAATCTGTTTGTTTCTCTTCATCCACCTATTTGTCTATCCATACCTTGCCTTATTCTTGAAAGCAGTGCAGCCTCATAATCTATAGGCACTGGGGAGCTATCGATGGTTTTTAAGCAGGGGAACTCCATGTTCAGATACGATCTTTAGATCATCAGGAATCAGTGTTGAGGACAGAATTAGAGAAGAAAAGGCTAGCAGTCATCCAGATGAGTCCGAACTAGTGGCCATGAAGGGGAGAAGATACAGATTATTTAAGAAGTAGAATGATCAGGATTTCTTGGCTGGCTGGATGTGTATGGTAGAGAGAAAGTAAAAATAACAAGAAGGTTTCTTGTTTACAGGATTTTGTGAATGATGACACCACTAAGTAGATTGATAATACCGGAAGAAGACTAGTTTTAGAGGAGGGGTGATAAAAACTTGAGGAACTGCTTTAGTGGAAAGTGCCGTATAATGATGCCTAAGATTTCAATCATGTGTCCAGTTACCAGTGTAGGGGACAGAAAATGTTGCTAATGTCAGTCGTTGCTCCAGTGGTCCATTGTGAGCGGATCTCCCTGTAATGGCTTGAAGCGCTCTGACCTACATCCACAGCTTGTCTTACGTGCTGACCATGCCCTGTGGCATGATCACTATGGTCAGGAGACAAGCTTTGTGGGAATGGAGCAGTACAAGCCTGGGACCACACCCTCCCCCCCCCACCAACCATCACCCGAGACCCAACCAGAAGGCTTCTCCTACTGAGAGTGGGCTAGTGTGGTACCATTTTCACATCTTCTGAACATTAGAGGTTGGACAGAAATCTACTGGTGGTGGAAAACTGAGTACATGGGGGTAGCTGATCGGACTGTGTGATTGTGCTCAGGCCCTGCCTTGAGTCTCTGCCCAAATCTGACCTCCTGGCCTGAGGAATGGGGAGAGGAGAGGAATCTTTTCCAATCAGTCTTCTCCTTTCTTTCCTCAAACACCTTTGGCCCATCTCAGAGCCTCTGCTGCTCCTTCCATGTCACCAGAATACACCAGAATTTTTTTCTTACGCTGGGCAACTCTATTCACTCAGAAGCTTCCTGAAAGGGAAAGGTGTCATCTGTTGGAGGAGTCTACCTCCAGACTGGGTAGGCTGCCTGTTTCTGATTGCTGCACAAACAGAAGGCTTTTGTTTAAGTTGGGAATTTTTTGTGTATTGCTTATTTATTTTTACCTTGTTTTAAACAAAAGTTTGAGTCATCTTGCAATGTAACAGATTTCTTTTGACGAAGGAGAAGGAGGAAGAGGAGAAGAAAGAGATACCTTGCTTGTAGCTAAGAAGCTAGGGAAGAAAGGTCAAAGCTCCCCCTGCTGTCCGGCTTTGCCCCTGCAGCCCTCTGCGGGTCAAAATGCTTTATTTATTTAGCCTTTGTAAAAGCCCTGTGTGTTTTCACAGGGGAGAACCATCCAACTTCAGAAGATACCCTTGCTTTAAGAAACAATGGCCAGTGTCCCTGTGGACTAATCATATCAAAATTTGTTCCACCACTTTCTGTCCTTTTTCACTAGCTCTTGCACAAATACTCAAGGTCTTAATTTGTTGGTTTGTGAAACATTTATTCGGCCCCAACTCTGAGCCAGCATTTTGCTAGCAGTGGGGACACTATGGAGAATAAGATACACTCCCTGCCCTAGGGAAGCCAGCATAGGCAAAGCTGCCTTCTTCCGGGTAGTAAAGCCCTAGCGAGCCCAGGTTGGGATCACAGCGTAACGGGGCTCCCAGCTCAAGGCCCAGACCTAGATCTATGAGGCAGCCTTAGCACTTATGTATGATTTTCAGGAAATAGGAGGATTTCATCAGGAGTTAACTTCACAGTTAATCCGGCCCTTCCTCTACACTGAGGCAGAAACAGGTTGCCCCCTACAGGTGAGGCCCCACCCCGGTGATCCTCATCTCAGAGGGCTCCTCCCACTGGGTCGGGGACGATTAGAGCAGTGGCTCTCATCACTTGATCCCCAGACACAGCATCACCTGGGAACTGTTAGAAATATACATTCTCAGGCCCCACCCCAGCCCCACAGAAAGGCAACCATGGGGGTGGGGCCAGCTGTCTCTGCTAAATTAGCAAGCCCTCTGGTGGACTCTCAAGTTTGAGAATCACTTGTCCAGAGAGAGGTGTGGCTGCTTCTGCTAGCAAGTCCTACTGGATAGCTTGGCTTCATGAGACTTGGCCCCTCCTCCCTGCTGTCGTTTCAGAGGCATCCGTTGCATACCCCTCCCCTTTGCAAATGAGAACAGTGAAGTGCAAGTATTCGTGGTCTGCCCAAGGCAATCATGTCAAGGAATTCCTCCCCAAGCCAAATGACCTGATAGGAAAATGGAGGCCAGTAAAAGACCCTCCTGGAGTTCCTCTGGTGTTCAGGGCTCTTCACTGCCTCTTGTGTGGGGCCACCTCTCCCAGTCCTGTGACGGGGGGCACCTCAGAGCTCTGGGTCCACAGCACAGGCTCTCTCCCGGACCCTCACTTTGTCTTCCTCTCTCCTTGGGTGTGACGGTGTATTCAGCTTTCTCTTCTTTGATTAAACTGGTCCTTCCAGCCTCTCACTCCGAGATGGGACGTGAAGGGTCCTGAGGTGGAAGGATCACAACAGGATTTGGTATTGTTCTTAATCAGCCAAGAGAAAGTATGTTCTAGATCAAAGAGTAGTTGGTGCACATTATTTATGGAAAGCATAACTACTTCCTGGCATTTTAGTAACATTCAATAAATATCCATTGCTGTTGTTATTTTCATGCCCAAGTGTGGCCCAGCTGCTACCAGACACCAGGGCACGGTGTAAGCTAGGAAAGTGTCCGCAGTAACCAGCAGGCTGTGTGCTGGGGGCACCCCTCCAAATGTTTTGCTCTGGATGAGATCCCCAGGACTTTATCTGACTCTGGAATGAGGAGAGGAATCTCTAATAATGACTAACACTGAATTTCCCACCAGTTCCACCAAATGAGGACTCAGAATCCGACTCTATTATGATTTGAAGAAAATAAAGTAACGTAGCCTTCTAACTTGAGTCGATAATGTAAGATTCTTATCCATCCCAGAGACCAATGGAAGGCGCTAGAGAAGGAAAGAAAGATATATCATAGGGTCTTGGAATGAAAGATCAAAAATATCTGAAGCCTTCATATTATCAAGTAAATATGACTTTAGTAAGACATGGAACAAGAGAAGGGAAAAAAGGCAAACAGAAGTAGGGGTCAGAGGGAAGAAAAATGTGCTGAGAAAGACCATGTTGGAGGACATATCTGGACACACCCGAAGTGAAATGCCAGCGGCTCTGCCAGGTGCAGGTCCTAAACGTGTGGCCATTTTGTTGGGGGAAATGGTGTTCTTTCACAGGATCACAAGGAGGG
Source organism: Macrotus californicus (assembly GCA_007922815.1). Taxonomy (NCBI): domain Eukaryota; kingdom Metazoa; phylum Chordata; class Mammalia; order Chiroptera; family Phyllostomidae; genus Macrotus; species Macrotus californicus. The sequence continues at coordinate 19,849 of VMDR010002241.1, read as the reverse complement.
CCCTTCAGAGACCCACACACGGGAAGTATAGCGTGGTAAGTCTTTCCTGTAGAAGCAAAACCAAAGGACTGCCCCTGGGTTCCCAGGGTCCCATCTTTGTTAGTCCCACCTTGGAAAAACTTCAGCCTTGTCTTCATCAGGCCCAAAAATAAGGCCAGTGTCCAGACCTTTTGTGCCATCGGTTCAGTCCTTGTCTCTGTCCAGATCTGGTTAGCATGGTCTGTTCCCCGCTGTGCTCTGCCGGCTGGCACTGTGCCCCGGCTGCTGGACCCTAGGTGGGTATTAGGGCTGCATGGTTGCTATGGAGAGAAAATGCACAAAGGAATAGACCAAGCAGTGTTACCAAGCTAGAGCCAGAGCCAGAGTGAAAAAGAGAGTGTGCTGGGGTGGGGGGCAGGGGAGAGAGAGAGAGAGAGAGAGAGAGAGAGAGAAGGAAAAAGAAACTTTGTTTAGCTTGGGTTATTCGTATCTTGGGCTTGGGAGGGACTAGGCTCTTCTCCAAACTAACCAATCAACTTCCCAACCTTTGGTGGGCTGGCACTGGGTCCTCCCCCTAACCCATCCATCTCCTAGATCTTCCCCGCAGTACTGTGTCCCTTTTCTAATCCAATCCTCTTGCCAGGCTAGACTGACAGACCTCTTTGGTCGCCCTCTTGTCTCACATGCCTCAAAGTGGAGGTACCTGCCCCTGTACCATCTTAGTTTCTACTGGGCACGTGCCCAGCAGAGGAATTTCTCCTGCTGCTTTCATTCCTCCCTCAGGACTGATCCTGCCTGCCTGCTTCAGGGATTTAGGCCCCAAGGATTGAGGATGCCTGGGGAGTGTGTGACACTGTGAAGTAAGTAGGCTCAGTGTCCAATTCAGCTCCCCAGCCCATTAGGCTCACTCAGCAATGTCTGATTCCCTTTACTTTCTTCTTTCATTACTATCTAGCTACCTATGCTAACAGCCAGAACAGCCGACCCCGAAATGAGGTGGGAGCAGTAGACACCCTAGGTCAGAGGAGTTGATGGTGATAGGGGTGGAGCCTCCAGGGAACAAGTTCACCCACAATCAAAAATGCTGGGGCTCCATAGACTAGGGCCTCATATGTTAGAATTCTGAAATGCAAAAATCCTGAAAAAGGCTTTTGTGCTCATCTACTGGGACCTTCTCCTTTTTATAAGTGAGGAAACTGAGACTCAGAACATGAAGCCTCTTGCTTAAAGTCACATTGGACTTGTCAGGGCTCTTGTGTTCACAGTGACAGAAACCCAAATCAAACCACCTCAATAAGCAAAAGGGAATGTATTGGCTTGTGTACCTGTGAATGAGGCAGGACAGGAAGAAGTCGGGAAGCTGCCTTCACGTGGCCTGAGGAAGCAGGAGCTGACACCCTCTGATCAGAGCCCCCACCTTTGGGCCTGACCAAAGGGAAATGGTTAATAGCAGGAAACCCCTGCACTGGTGGTTGCAGAAGTCACAATAACAAGGCCTCCTCCCAGCCAGAAGGCAGAGACAGAACTTGGAGACAACCCACCCCTACCCTTGGACACACATAAAATCCCAGGAACTAACTGACCACACGCACAACTCACTCTGGACTTGGCCGGTGTCCACTTGGATATATACTTTTTGCTTCTTTCACAGCGGTGCCCATGCCCTGGCCTCTTTCTTTTTCTCTCCCTGAGCAAAATTTGCTTTGTTCCCACTCCAATTTGTCCTTGAAATTTACCCTGGATGAGACAAGGACCTGGAGGTCATCTGACATGTGAAGTTCCCGGACCGTGCCAAGGCAGGGCCAGCCCCGCCGGCAGGGAAGCAGTCTGGCAACAGGAAGACAGGGACTGGCCCGCACCCCAGGACGGAGCCAGAAATTTGAGTGTGAATGAACGAATCAAAGATTTATAGCAGAGACAAGATGACAAGTCACACTGCTGTCAGTGTTCTGTGGAGGCACGGGCAAGCATGAGGCTCCCTGGAATTTACAGGGCTTTTCTGAAAAGTCATTGTGGTCCATTTCCCAGAACAAAATAAATCAAATGTCTACTTTGTGGGAGGCAGGAAACTGCTTGCAACTCTAAATGGCACTTTTCTCCAAGGTCAGCTCAGTAACGGTCTCATACAGAAGCTATAGACTGATGGCCCAGGAACTGAATCAAATCTCCAACCAAGCTTTGTCTGACCCACATAGTGGGGTGTTTTAAAAAATGTATTTACTTGACAAATAAGTACTGAGCATTTTCTGTGTGCCAGATGCTAGTATTCTAGGCACTTGGCATGCAACCGTGAACAAGATAGGACAACAGCCCTGCCCTGTACATTGGTTACAGTGGTAGGAAATGGGTAGGTCAATCAATAAGTTTTGTAAATTGTTACTTATTTAGAAGGTAATAAAAGAGTATAGAGAAAGAAACCAGGGGAGGGGGAGAGACTATAAGATGTGAGGGAGAGGGTGTTATGATTTCAAAGAGAGTGGTATGGAAAGGCTTTGTGGAAAAGGCGTCATTTGGGCAAAAACCTGGAGAGAAAAAAGAGCAAGGCTTGCAGCTGTCTAGAGGGAGAACATCCCGGGCAGGACAAGCAAGTGCAAAAACCCTTGAGGGAGAAACGTACCTGTGATGCTTAGGAAACAGTAAGGATATCTGCCTATTGTTTTTGGCTTTGTTTTCAGTTTTGTTGTTTCACTTTCATCTGTATGAGCTGACAGCATTTAAAAATTGAGGGATTTTACATCGATATCCAGGTTTCCAGCTTTTTTTGAAAAAAAAAAAATAAGGTTAAGATCTGGCGATGATGACCCCAAAGTATTGCGTAAGAGAATGGGCTCGATCTGAGTAGCAGCTCTTTTCTGTAACGGGACACCCGTCTCCAACGCTGCAGAGTCCTCCCCACCCCTAGTCCCTTCTCTCAGTCCCACTTAGCTACTTAACTCATTTTAATTGCCTGCTGTAGGTCAAACCCCTGCCGTTCTAAGCCCTCATAGTCTCCATAAACTAGGTTAGGCTAGAGTCACTGTAAACCTCAATAGCTCAGTGGCTTAATTTAACAGAACCTTTATTTCTTGTTCACCCAAAATCCAACAGGGGTGGGTGATTGTTCCAGGCATCTGTCTTTCTTGCAGTGACTCTAGTATCCAGGCTGTTTCCACCTTGTGGCTCTGCCACTTCAGCTTGTGGGTTTCATGGTCACCATAGATGAGAACAGAGAGTGCAGAGGGGACACGTGTGCCCTTAAATGCTTCACCATGGGAATGAGGCACATCATTCCTGCTCACATGTTATTGGCTAGAACTAGTCATGTGGCCTTGCCTAACAGCAAGAAAGCTAGGAAATATAGTTTTTGATGCGTCCAGGGAAGGAGAAAAAACCAGATACAGGTAAGAAGTCTCCTCCCTACCGTATTTAAAACTGTGTTTGAAAACTGTGTCTCAGCCAGCATCACCTGGCTGTATCCATATGATGTGGTGTCACTGAATTTTCCAGGGCGCTGAGCTAGCCAGCTAAGCAGCTAATTTATCTAAGCAATCCTCAATAAATTATACATGACACAGAAGCCAAGTGCATGAGCTCTAGATTCAGACAGCCTCTCTTTAAATTATGATTCTACCATCGCGACCAGTGTGACTTTGGCCACATTTTTTTAACCTCTAAACATGTCTCCCTCTTCTTCACCTGAGGTTAATAATGAGTATATATCACATAGGGTTAATGTGAAGACTAAAAGAAATTGAACATACAAGGTACATTGAAGAGTACTTAGTAAGTCCTTGGTAAGTATCCGTTGTCCTCAATAAATGTTAGTATTAGTATTATGAGTTGTTTTTAAACTTTATATTATGAAATAATTCCAGAATGATACGTTGCAAAGATAGTGAAAAGAATTGCCATGCACTCTTACCAAATTTCCCAGATCTTAATACATCATCCCTCTTAATTTTATTATTCTGTCTCTACACACATGCAATTTTCAATGAAATATTTGAGAATAAAGTACAGACATGATGTCTCTTTAAAATTTCAATGCATATTTCTGAAAACAAAGACATTTTCTGACTTAAGCATAGCCCAACTGCCAAAATCAAGAAATTGGCATTAAAACAATATCATTAGCTAATCCACACACTTTATACAGATTTCTCCGATTGCCCCACAAACTTCCTTTTTTTGGCCCAGAATCAAATTTGGAATTTTATGATGTGTTTAGTTGTCATGTTTTTTAATACCTGTTATTTGAAAAAGACCCTCTTTGTTTGTCATGACCTTGACATTGTTTACAAGTGCAGGTTAGTTGTTTTGTAGAATGTTCTTCAGTTTGGATCTGTCGGGTGTTTCCTTGTAATTGGATTAGGTTATGCTTCTTTTTTTTTTTGTCAGGACTATTCCAGAAACCATGGAGTGGCCTTTCAGTACTTCACGTCAAGGGGTACATGATGCCTGTTTATCCCATTAATGGAGAGGTTCTCTTTGATCACGTGGTTAAAGTGGTATCTGCCAGGTCTCTCCGTTGTAAAATTGCCAACTCCACCTTTTTAATAAGTCTCTTATGGGAGATGTTTTGTTATTGCATAAATATTCTGTTTGTCATCATACTTTTGCTCACTAATTTTAGCCTTTATTAATGAATCTGGCCTAGAGCAACTATTACTGTGGTGAGGGCCAGTGGCAATTTTCTAACCCCATCATTCTTCCCACATTTCCTCATTAGTTATCATTACATTCAATGCATCTTGAGCCTCTTAAAGAAATACGCCCTCAGGTACCCGATTGGGAAATATATCATTAAATTAAAGGCGACAAACAATGAAAGAATATAGCAACATCAAGGGACTGGTAAAATGAGCACTATTGTTTCTATAGAAACTGATAATATAATTTCTAACACATATTTATGGGGCCACCATCACCATACAGTCTTCCAAATTGGCAAATTAGGGTGGGGTCACTTAATACAAATTTGCTCACCTTTCAAAAATTATCCAAAATAACCTGTGCCCCCCAGGACCTGGCATATTCTTGGTCACATCAAAGAACGTCTCATCAAGCCTTCAGAAAGCATGGGAATGAATGAGAAATCAAGGGTAGAGAAACTAGAAAAAGAGAAATCAGCCTGAAGGGGCACCTTGGGGTGTTTTGAGTTTTACAGCACATGTAACAGATGAACCATTGACAGAGAAAAGCCAGAGAGGGAGGAATAGCATGGTATTCTGGTAAGAATCTAAAGAAAGAGAGAGCCTCTAAGGTTATCTTACATTCCTGGATATAGTCTTGGATTTGGAGTAACTTGGATTCTTTAGATTAAAGAAATTTAGGGTAAGCATTATTAATATTCCTAAACCTATAAAGTAAGGGGAAACCTCCCGTGACCTTTGGGTGTCTAACTCCTGTCCTTAAAATAAGATCCACATGGCCATTGCTCCCCCTAAGCAGTGCTGTGCCCAAGCCCCCCAGTTTGTACAGAACTGCTGTCCTGGCTCTGACAGGAGGGCCTGGGAGCCAGCTCTGCCCCCTCCACTCTCCACAATGAGGAGCAAAGCCTGAGACCCTGGTCTGTTTGACTCAGCTTTACCTCTTCCATGGCTGTCTGCAAAAACTGCACTTCCCTTCTGGACTCTCATTTACTTCTTTCTCATGTTCTAATTCCCACTGTCTTCCTTTGCTAAGTACGGCCCACAGTCAGGAGCATCGAGGGTTACAGAAATCAGCAAGATGAGGTCATTGGAAGTGGTGTTTAAGCAGTTCATTGACAACTTTTAAGAAGCCAGTTTTAATAAAAATTGTGATGGTTCTAGATAAATTCACTATTGCTTACACTTTCCGGACAGACAGGCCAGCATAGTCATGGTACAGGTTTTTGCGGTCAAGACATTAGAGGAAGAAACTGGAACAAAACATGAACTTGAAGATGCCAGAAAGGTGGAGATGGAGAATTGGGAGAATCAGGAGTCCCAGAAAACATTAGCTCTGGGAACAAAGATAGGATGTGGCTTCTCCGGAAATGGGTAGAAAGAATGAAGGAAAAAGCAAAGCTGAGGTGATGATGCAGACAAAATTGAGACAGTGGAGACGAGAGCTGAGGCCTTGACATTCTCGGTAAATTAGGTGTGCAAGTCGTCTCAGGGGTGGGGAGAGCTCCGAAGTTCTTTGGGAAGAGTGAAGTGTATTTGGAACAGCCGCCTTGAAGAATTCAATAGAAAGTCAAGAGGAATAAAAAGGCTGCTCTGACGACAAAATGACTTATGAATCTGAAAAACAAACATGCCTGGATAATGCATTGGGTACAAACTGATTTCCTCCAGAAAAGTCTTTACAAGTCTCTGCTGATTGTAGTGCTTGTTGGAACATCTATCTGAATGTTTAAGTCTGATAGAAATCTTTGGCCGACTGACTAATGGCTGGGATAACTATTAGCATGCACTTCTCAATACCGAGAGAAATGAAATTTTCCACCCACAGTAGACTGTTAAAATCCTAATTATCCTCTTGGAAACTGGCCCTCTCAATTTTAGAAACTTGCTCCTTTACAAAGGAAGGAAATCGCACACATACTCATTCATATACACCGTGAATAAAACAAATCGATCTTCATTTCCTCATCCAGTAAATATTCTAAGTCACTCCTTGACACATCGACTTTCTGGTAATCCCATCATTGATCATTCCAAACAAAGTAAGCTTTCTACCCATTCCAGTGACAGCAGCAGCTGGTTTTTATTGGAAGATGCATTTATGTCAACTCCGGAGAACATTTACTGAGGCTCCCACAGCCTCTCGTACCATTCTGTGGCCAATTGTGAATGAAAGGCCAGTTCCTTTCCTCCTGGAATTTTGGGGAGAGACTGAGAAAATCATTTCCTGTGGAAATGAAGGCTGAAAGCCCTGGCAGGGAAGAAGACAGTTCTTCTGAGAGGAGTAGGAAAAGGGGGAGCAATGTAAGAGATTCATGCCAGAAGCAAAGTACCGAATGTTGAGGGTACCTTCTTCCAGTCCCTCAGGGGCTTCTCCATGGGCTCCAGCTCTCTGCAAATGGCAGTCTATGTGAAGCAGCGAGGCGAGTTGCCTTCACTTGGTCCTGAGAACAAAGACTGAGTAATTCAACCTGGGAAGCACCAGGTCGAACAGAAGCCTGAAGGCAGGTTGCCCACAGGGGAATCCAAAACAGAGCAAAGGTTGGAAGAGGTTTGGGACACACAGCCATGCCTCGACCAAACGGTGAACGTCAACAGAAGAAAGGGGAATGAAAGCCTCCCTGTGTGCAGTCATCCCTACATAGAAGTTTGAGTTCAGACACTCATAGACTCTACAAAACTGAGGGTTTCCGTCATTTTGCTTTTGGACGGCTGGTGTTAGATTGCAGTCAGATGTGTTGTTTAATATATACAGATTGCATCATATTACATGTGGCTATAATTGTTAAAGCTACTTTGCTGTTTGGAAAATGTGCTCTGTAGGAAATGACCACCTCTCCAGACAAGTGATGACTGAAGGAGCTGGAGTTACCGTCACATCCAGAACCACGCTGGCAGCCCTTTGACATGTTACCCTTCTTTCCTTCCACTTCTACCTGACTCCCTAGACAAATCCATCAAGAGATCACAGCATTACTTGTCACAGCAAAACACAGGGAAGCTACCTTAATGTTAATCAACATGGGAATTGGTTTTAGAAAATTATGGGCAGTGCATTGTGGAGTACTATACAGCCATGAAAAAGAAAAGGAAGGCATTGTGTGAGTTAATAGGTGAAAATGTCCATATTGTTCAGTCAAAAAAAAAAGTAATTTGCCCAAAACTATGTCTGGAGTCAGATGATTTTATTTTTATAAAATTAAAAAAATATATTATTGCTTTCTTGAGACCCCTAGGGTATGCTTGAGGAACAACAGGTGGTCTTTTGGCTAAGGCCCAAGACTCATCCTGCTTTTGGGTTGAGTATATACATACTGAGTGGATCTAGAGGTGGCGAATCTGAGCCAGTTCTGGCTCAGAGAGGTTGGGAGAAGGAAGGTCTGAGAGAAGGACGGGCAGGAGAAAGGAAAAGATAGGAGAGATGCTGTAGGGAGAGGTACTACGTGGGCGGGGTCCTGCTAGCTACTGTTCAAGTCGTGTAGGGCTGTGGTGTGACAGCCACTGCTACAACCAGTCCCTTAGCTCCAAATATACGTAGACAGAGATATATTTTAATATCTATATATTCACAGTCTGGAAAAACAAACCTCCTCAGTGAGTTTTAGGTTTATAAATTGTCATAAGAACTTTTATTTATTTGTTTTAAACTGCTGCAGAAGAAAGATAACAGAGCTAGTGTTTGCTGTCTCAAACACCAGAAATCTTGCTGTGTGTCCTTAAAGAAAAACCCAGAGAAAGGTGAGAAAGAAGGCAAAAATGCTTTGAACTTAATGGAAGTTCATGTACTCATCCTCATGTGATTAATAATAGGTAGTTTTGACCCAACATCATCTCCCACAATTGTTCCATCATCTTCCAGGACTGTCAAAGGCTTTATCACAAGCCTTCAAGTTCATATAAATGTGGCAGGTTTGCATTTGATATGGATAAGTCTCTGTAGAAGAATGGTTTGACAATAGTGTTTTTACCCTTTAATAATTAATGAGAAAATCTGTGCCTTGATGGATATCAGTGCACAGACAAATTTATTCCGATTCGAGGCCTTCATTACTCTCCCACTAGTCAGATCGCAAAGGTTCCCATTTCGGCTCCTTATCAGCAAACAGCAGGGCCTTTAAAACATAGCATCGAATAAACAAAATAGTTTAGATCTAATGATTTGCTTCATAGGTTCCATTTAATAAAGACAGATTCCCTTCTCAATGAAAAATATACTTCTGGGTTTTTTGTGTGTTTACTTTTAAAATACAGTATTTTTTTAATTACCCAAAATGCTTACCATGATTTATAAACTATGTCTTACAATTTGTAACCATAAAATGTTTTAAAAATTTGTAACCATAAAAATTATTTACAAAAAAATAATAGAGACCATTAACAAACAGACTGGTTTTAAGAAGCCTCAGTCCATATCCTGATTCCCTTCTGCTGTGTCCTCCCGGGGAAGAGTCAGGGGACCCCTCAAACGAGAAAGCTAATTTTAATGGTGGGGTCAGCTTTGGTGACTGGTCTGCCTGGCTGAACTGATGGCAGCTGTTGACATCCCTGGAAGAGATCATGTCATCTCAGCAGTCTCTGCCATTTGTTTTTTGTTGTTTTTTCTTTAAGTACCTCAGTCAGAGCTTCAGTTGCCTCTAGCTCCTACTCATTTAGTCACTATAGCCTCTTTTTCCCACAGCAAACAGAGTGTGGAGTAACCTCCAAAAAGGTTACTTGTCAGTTAGGGTCCAGTCGGAGAAACAGTAGGTCAATAGGGGGGATTTAATACAGAGAACCACTTACCAAGATGGTAGAAGAGCTGAGATTCCAACAAGGACAGTGCTGCAACCCAGGGATTAGCAACGGTGGGAAGTCACCATCTACCCTAGGCAGGAGGGACAAAATTTTTTACCAGGGCTCAAAGCCAGGGCTGCTTGGTGAGAGGTGACTCTACAACCAGAGGTTCTTTCTTAGAGGAGCTGGACTATGCAGGAGGGCACAGCCCCTGTTGGAGAGGCCATTTGAAGCAGATAAAGGGGATGGAGGAGAAATACCAAGGCTTTTCCGTTCTACCTCCATCTGATCTCTTACCTGTGCTTCTGATGAACTGAAGTTACCCAGAGGCCCCTGGCAAAGGAGCCTGGTGAATAAGCGAGGGACCATTGAGGCACCATGTCCATTCTCAGTTTGACCCACTCACTGTCGCCTGCCACTTGAATGGTGCGGCATCCTCTAATTTGTGAGCAACTTCCACACCAGTCTCCACACTGCTGCTTAAGACTGCCCCAGCTCCTCAGGATCCTCAGGTGCAATCCAAGCCAGCCCCACCGTCCTCCCGATCTGATCCCGCCACCACTAGGTGCTTACCTCTTCTGATCGCTGTCTTCAACTCTATGCTCCCATCAGACTAAACCTTCTCTTCTTTTTAGACTCTACCTCCTTACAGGTTAGTTTTCTTTATGAAAATTTTCAAAAATCTGGAAAGCCATGGAGAGTAATATAATGAATACCCATGGGCCCACCATCAAAAACTAGAAAACTGCACAGGCGAAACCCACTGTGTAGCCTACCCAGGACTGCTCTGCCCTCTTTGACCCACAGCCAGTGAAAACTGCTGTCCTAAATTTGATGTGTTTCATCTCCAGGTATGCCATAATGATTTTATTGCATATGCTACATATCCCTGAAATGTTAAATGACAGATAATATATTGTATATATCCTTTGGCAACCTTTTTGTTATTCAATATTAAATTTAAGAAACATATACTGTTTATACATGTAGGTCATTCATTTTAACTGTTCTATTCTATGTAACTGTACAATTTATTTATCCATTTTCTTGGACGATGATATAAGTTGTTTCCAATTTTTTGCTGTTACAAACAATATTGCCATCAACATTTATGTTCACGTCTCATTATGCTGGGCTTGCAAGCATTTCTCTGAGACGTACTTCTGAGGTGGGGTTGCAGCTGGTCCGTGGGGGATGTACCATTTGCTTTGGGGGTATTGGCAAATTGCTCTCCAGAAGAGATTCCTATCAGCAGGAAAATAAAAGTTCCTGTTGCTGTACGTTCTTACTGACATTCAGCGCTGTCAGTATTTCTTTTTTAATTTGGCAAACTAATATGTGTTAAATTATGTTTTACTGTGGTTCCAATATTTTTTTCTGATGACCAGCAAAGTTGGGGATCCTTTTATGGCTGTTAGTCATTGGCGTTTTCTCCTTCTGTGAATGACTTGGTAACACTCTTTGTTCACACTACGTTGGGATGTTTACCTTTTCCCTCTTTGTCTGTCAGAGTAGATCTGGAGGTGGTGGAGCCACAGGCACTCGTACTCAGCGTTGGTGGATGGCCTGGAACCTATGACTTGCCTAGTAACAAATTTCAAACATTTATTTGGAAGGACAAAATAAAAATATACATTGGGGCAGGGGGAAAGGGCGTCACTATGTTTGTTCTGAAGAACAGGTGTCAGTAGAACATTAAGGACCTGTTAATTTTAAATTTTAGGCTCTTTGATTATGGGGGGACTGATTCCTCATCACAGGCCCCACCCACTTTTGGGATTATGCAGATGTTAACATTATGCTTTACTTACTACAGATAGTTCTCTCTTTTTAAAACATAAAATATGGCAGACAAAACTAAGACCTCCCTTCCCAACCCTTCCCCTTCTCTCCCCAGAAATCAGCCCAGCCTCCCAACCCACATCTCCCTTTCCAGAGACCGAGCTCTATTGTCCTAAGGTTTGCTTATAACATTTCCCATGCATGTTTTTATATTGTAAAATAGCACACGTACTGTTTTATATTTAAATTTACACGGACAGTTTCATGCTACATGTATCCTTCAGCAACTGGCTTTTTCAATCAACCGTGTTTTTGAGATTTATCCACTTACCCATGTGGATCTAGTTCATTCATGTTAAATGTGAATAACCACCTTATATTTACCCATTCCTTTGTGAACAGTGAGGTGGCTTCCACTATTTTGCTGTTATAAACAGAGCTGCAGTGGATATGCTTATCCTTACTCCTTGGGCACAGATGCTGGAAGGATTCATGGGAGTTATTGGCATACATATTTTCTGAACTTCTTCATAATGAACTCTGAACCACTTAAATGAATATTTTACTTATTAAAATAAAAATCATTTTTCATAGAACACAGCCACCATTCTATGAATATGTGTGGTTTCGAATGTCTCTGAATAGGTATGGTTTGATCCTTTAGGGTATATTAACCTAAAACCTTTACTAGATAGTATAATAGATAGTACTAAGTCAGTGATAATGATCTTTGCACCTTAAAAAAAAGAAGCAGAATTTTATGGTGTTATCTGGCCCTTATTTATCTTTCTGGGTGTACATTCTATCTCCCCAATTAGACCATGAGCCCCTTGTCAGAAGTGACTATGTGTTAGATTCCTTAGAATTCCCCTCAACTAGGAGGGTGCATTTTGTAGAGTTTCAAAGTGTACACCTTAAACCAGCACCCTTGGCATCGCCTAGATGCTTGTTAGAAATGCAGAATCTTAGGTCCCAGACCTACTGAATCAGATTCTGCATTTTAACAAGAGCTCAGGTAACGTTAAAGTATGAACAGCACTGGTATAAATTAAATGTTCCCTGGACCTTACCAGCTGGTGTGGCTCATTTTGACTGTGTTAACCTTAATGAGTCATATTCCCTAATCCTATTTTATTTGTTTTCAAGGACCTTAACCATTACTGTACCATATGATGTGTCATCCAGCATGCTGTGGGGCATAGAAAAAGGGCATTTTCAGATGGGTGAGTCAAAACATCTTCCCAAAGAAGTTGATGTCTAAGAAAGTCTTAAAGGACTCACAGTCATTAACCAGTTAGAGAATCGAAGGGTGTTCTAGGCAGAGGGAATCAAGTGAGAAAAAAAGCATGCATACTTGAAAAATGTTTAGGGAGCTCCAAATGATTGAGTGCCTATAAAGAAACAGCAAAACAGGAAGCTGAGAACAGATTATGAAAGATCTTATTTACTAAGCCAAAAAGTTCTGTTTTTATCCTTTAGTCAGGCTGGGAGAAGCTAGTGAAGTGTTTTTGGTAATAAATGGCACAATTATATTTGTAACACAAACAGGTCACTCTGGAAGCAGTTTCAAGATTATATTTGAAGGAGGCTGGACTGGCAAAAACTGACAGATGGCAAGGTGGCCAGCTTGTGCAGAAGTGGCCCACAGACAAGGCTGCCCTGTATGGATGGCATAACCATTCAGAATCTGTGGGACTGCAGGTCTGTATAGATTGCTGACCTGTGATGGAGCGGGCAGGAGTGAGTTTCAGTCACACTTCTCCAGGTGGGTGTTATGAAAGATGATTAACTAGCCTTCTCTTATCAGGTGCCTTGGTAAGTCAGTGTTCCAGTTGCTCAGGGTGAACACATTTCTGTAGAAAGTAAGAGGCTTAACACAGGTGATACATTAGAGACATGTGTGCTCATTCACTCAATAAACATTTGAGTATCATATGTGTATTATACTTACAGAAGAATAAAAGCATCATGGCGCGCTCATAAAGCTCCCAAGGGCTGGGAGTCAAAAACTCCAGTTTCTTCATGCGTGGATTTTATAATTTCCCTTTTATACTTGAGTATAACCCAAGATTGAACTCTGCTTCACCCCACTCCAGGAACAGCTTTGAGAACAACGGGGAAGGAAGAACCTTGGGAAACCTAGAACACTGACCCACTTGAACCCATGCTTAGGAGTCCCGAGATGAGCCACAGCACTCGAAGGTACGCCATCCTCTTCCTGATGCCACTTGTCTACTTCGAACTCCATGCGGCTGATGCAGCAGAAAGAGATTGGTTCCACCTCCCATTCGGTAGGGATAGAACACCCATGAATAACCACATCATTGACAACAACTGGCATTTGTTGAAACTTATTTTATCCTAAGCCCTGTATTTAATACTTTATTTACAGCATCTCACCCATACCTCACATGGATCTATGAGGTAAAAAGTGTTATTTTTAATGATGGTCTTATTGAATTATAAAGCATATAGAAAAGTACATAAAACATACCTGATGCCAGTTTGTAAACTCCTGGAGAATAAGGAATATCTCATTCATCTGTATGCCCCACCCCCCCTCACACCTGGGACTGAGCCTTGAAATACTACTTAATACTGTTAGGTGGTTAAATAATAAGCTAATAGCCAAAAAAATAAATAAATGGTCACTTGTCTTAATAGTTCTCAGCTTTTGGTGCAGTCACTGTCACCTGGAAACCTTGAATGACACAGCTGCCCGTGCCCCATGCCCCAAGATCCTGACGCAATGGGAGAATCTTTCATCAGTAGCTGGGTTTTTGACCAGACCAATGTTTCCACTCACTTTTAACTCCACGCTCTTCTTAAATGAGAAATGTGTGCCATGACTTCACTAAATATAAGGCTGGAAGCTGCATGATAAGTATCTGTCATCTTTTTCCTTCTAAATGATTTTTCTTATACAACTTCTCCTCTCAAACATTTAAATACTCCAGGGAATATCAGTAAATGGGTTTTTAAACCCACACTTTCAACATTTTTACATCAAAAAGGATGTAAAAACCCACACTTTCAACATTTTTACATCAAAAAGGATAGCTACTAGGTTGAGAAGGAATCCATTAAGATTATGAATAGCAGTAATATCCAAAGAATTTACAGTAGTATTTTGTAACAGCAATACTCCAAAATTTGCTCTATTTTATTAATATTCTATTATGACAACACTGTAAGTGTAACATTTTTCTGAAATGATGTCTATTTATGTCCAGAACTGTTATAAATATACTAAATTTCATGCCATCAATTTCATTTATTGAATTACTCATTTATCCAACAAATGTTAGACGAATACTATACTAGGCACTAGAGATACAGTTTAGGGAATGGGACATTATAATGGATATGATAAGAGCAATATTCTGCATATACACAATAGACTGAAGGGGCTTAGAAGAGAAGCAAAAATTTGAGGGGATGGGGGAAAATATGGAGAAAATATCCATGAAGGTTTTCAGGACTTTTCTTGAGCTTTGAATTTTATCTTAAGGAAAAAAAATACTCCTAGTTTGAAGAGTATGTGTCAGAGTTCTTAGTCATAAGCAACAGAAACTGACATTTGTTGATTAACTAAAAAAGTAATTTGTTGACAGGGGAAAGCAGGGGAAGGGTCAAGTCAAGGAACAGGTATAAGGACCCATGGACAAAGACAATCATGGGGCGGGAGGATTGCATGTGGGAGGCGGGGGTTGGGTAGGGCAGGGGAGAGTAAGGGGGAAAATGGGAACAGCTGTAATTGAACAACAGTAAAAAAAAGGAATTTGTTAAAATGATACTAGGTGGCTCAGAATTTCCTGCATGACTCAAGATCCAGGCTCAGAGTCCACGCAGCCAGAAACATCTCCCCAAATCATGCCAGAGATATAGTCCAGTGAGGATGCTGCTGAAGCTGGTATAATCAGTGCCACTGGCACAGAATGTAAAACAGCAACTGGGCCCTGCTGCCTCAGAGGTTCAGCTTTGCTGCAGGTGCCACCAACGCCGTCAGAAAAGTTCTCGGTTGTTCTTGCTTTCATGTGTCATTAGTTCCTAATTCGAAGTCTGGGGAGAGGCATCTGCTTCACACAGCCTACACCACATGCTACACCTAGCTGCAAAGGAAGCTAGGGAAGTAAGTGTTTGCCTAGCTTCCTTTGCTGCCTAACAACCGCCCCAAAACTTAGTGGCTTAACATCAGGAACCATCATTATTTGTCAAGATTCTGTAGGTTGATTGGCCTGAACTGGACAGTCCCCCTCCAAGTGGTGTCCGCTGGGTCTAAAATGATCTGAAGCTCATCTGCCTAGAATGTCCAAGATGGCTCACTCATTCGGCCGGCTGTGGCCTAGGAGCTCAGCCAGCTACCTAATAGTCTGTGAGCTACTTAATATCATCTCAATACTTCCTTTAAATTTAGTCAGCCAATGTTGACTGTGGAGCATTACTTGGTTAAGGAAAAAACAAGATTGAGAAAGAGATGGAACCTGAGCAGCTCGGTTTTCCTCCATAGAGCCTCATCATACAGACTGCGCTTCCCGTGGTGTGGCGCTCTCAGGAAAGTTGTACGTCTCACATGGTGCCTCTCTTCCCACATGGAGCATTTCAAATAGCAAAGTCAGAAGCTCCAGATCTCTTAATGCTCAGCCTGAAAAGGTACACAGCACAGCTTTCACCCATTCTATTGGGCAAATCAAGCCACAGGCTAGCATATACCCAAGGAGAAGCAGGATAAACCCTATCTCAAAATGTAAAGAGTAGCAAAAAAAAAAAAAAAAATGCACATCTGTCTTTACTTCCCCACACTGTCACGTTCAGTTTTTTGACTGGAGAAAAGCTTTGTCTTTCACCTGGACTCATAAGCTGATGATTTTCCCAAACATAGGAAAGAGGTTCAGATGGTGAGCTCTCAAAAAAAGAATAAAAAAGACAATTGTTCACTGTCAGAAACAGGAGGAAGGGCACTCCAAGCAGAGGAAATGGTACTGGAAAGTCACAGAGAGGGCTTCAGCTGGTACTGCCACTTAAATAGTGCACTGCTAATAATATAATTCCCACTGTTGTCCTGCT
Organism: Macrotus californicus; assembly: GCA_007922815.1. Classification (NCBI taxonomy): domain Eukaryota; kingdom Metazoa; phylum Chordata; class Mammalia; order Chiroptera; family Phyllostomidae; genus Macrotus; species Macrotus californicus. The sequence goes on along the minus strand of VMDR010002241.1, from coordinate 3,620 downwards.
AACACTGCATTAGAAGAGCACCTTGTGGAGCGGAGTTGTAATTCTACTGTGTTTGCGCAAATTAGAGGGTTTAAACTCATTACCATTGATCTGGAAGTTGCAGTCCTTGTTCGTTTTCTCCTTGCTACATCTTTAAAACCCTTGACAAGATCACTGTTAATGCAAGCTTCTCTGGAATCGGAAAGTGCGTTTGACAACGACTGCCTAGGGAATGCGGTAATTTGGATATAAACGCACGGGAGATCCAGACCTCATCTGTACACTCGGATATTTTTCAATAGAGCAGAAAAGTAGAAAGAATAACACAATATGCAAGTATCAACCACTTAGATTTGGTTTAATTAATTGCTAGCATTTTGCCACATTTGCTTTTTCTCTGTCTATATGAGGTTTTTTGTGTGAATCATTTTAAAATAAATTACACACATCATGACATTTTAGGCACCTCTAAACAGTAAGGATGTTCTCATACATATTAATAATTCCATTATTATATCTTTAAAAATTAATAGTAATTTTTCAAGAGCATTTAATGCCAGTCCATATTCAGATTTCCTCAGTTATCCCCCAAATGCCTTTCATAACTGGTTTATTCAAGTAAGGATCCCATAAAGAACCCCACATTGCATTTGGTTGTTATTTCTCTTAAATCTCTTTTAATCTAGATGATACCTTTTGAAGTTTTTTGTTTCTTAGAATAATCTACGTACTAGACTGGTATGATTGTTTCTCTGTAGTCCTGTTTAACTTGCTCCTCCAGTATTTCCTGTAAACTGGAAGGTAGATTTAAAGGTGTATTTAGATTCAGGTAAAACATATTTGGCACGAACACTCTGTACTTCTGTATCTCCATGCTGCTGCTATCTGCCTGTTTCATCCGTGTTCTCTGTACTTCACATTGCATCACATCAGGAGGCCATTGTGTCCAGTTGTTCTTGTCTTTCAGTCTGGGGAGTGGGGAGCAAAAGTAATGAACACCAGGAGGGGTGAGGCAAAATAGTCTAAGACAGGGTCACAGCAGGACTAAAGGTGTGAAGAGAAGTGAGAGCCAGCTCCCAGGATACTGTGTGCTTCTGGGTTTTTAGCTTTGAGCCGAGTGGCTCACCTAGGAGGAGAGTCATTCATCTTGATAGTGTTAATAGAGGCAAAGATCCTGGATAGGATCTGAGGACATGTCCTCCTATACCTTGCAGAATAGGAAGATCCCAGCAGAGACCCTAACAAGTCTTTCATGCTCTGTTCTGGGAGAAGTCTGGTCTGATTTCCTAGTAGGAATAGTAGTACAGCAACATTTACTTCATGGGATCTCCAGAGCAATAAGAATTAATGGTTTGGTGCACTTAATATGGGCCCAGAGGCCAGAACACTGGACTTACTGTCTCTGTTGCTTCTCACGCACCAGTGGAGGCTCAAAATGGCAGTAGGGAGTTCTCTGGAAAGCTCATGTGGCAATTTGTTTCCTGGATTGATTTTTAAGCTTTTAGAAGCAGTAGCAGACACTCAAAAGACCCAGGATTAGTGGCCCCATTGGACGGATTTACCCAAGACAGTACAGTAGCAACTGGCAGCTTCAGGGTGGTCTGGGGCAGGGTTTCTCAACTGCAGCTCTACTGATGTTTTGGCTTAATAATTCTTTGTTGTGGAAGTCATTCTTTGCATTGTAGGATGCTTAGTGTTTTCCCTGGCCTCTACATCCTAGATGCCAGTTATACTTCCACCCTAGATGCCAGTTATACTTCCACCCAAGTTGTGACAACGAAAAGTTAATTAATTTTAAAAGAGAAAATAGAAAAGCAATCAAGGATATGATAATTATAAACTCATTGAAGAACATGATACGTTCTCAAAGCCTCAAAAAGGTGGTGACAATGAAGTATTTAAATTTTTTTCTAGAAACGGTCCATTGATTTAAGAGAATGTTATTCATTCAACAATTATTATTGTCATCACCCATGGTACCAGGCAATGTTTTTGAAGTTGGGAATATAGAAATGGATAAAACAGACAGAAATCTCTGCCCTTGTGCGACTATGATTTGCATGAAACTATCTTTGTCACATTTCCCTGGATCCTACTACCACATAAAGTTAAAGACGGATGTAAGTTTTCCATAAAGATAATAGTCTAGTTCAGCATTGTCCAATAGAAATAGAATTTGAACTACGTGTGTGATATAAAATAGTCTAGTAGCTACATTTTTAAAAGTAAAAAGAAACAGGAAATTAACTTCAAAAGTATTTAATCAAATATAGCCGACATTATTTTAAAATGCAATCAATATCTTTAAAATATTAGTTTTTGTACTAGGTCTTCAAAATCCTGTGGCACATCTCAGTACAGGTTATATACATTCTGAGTGCTCGGCAGCCACATGTGGTTAGTAGCTTCCATGTCAAACAATGTAGCTCTAGTTATTGTTTTCAGTAGCACATTTAATTAGCCAGTGACTTCTGTGATGGTCATTTCAACAGATTAATAAAGTCAACTAAAGAGGAGTCAAATTTAGGCACTAGCTCTTCTTCCCCTACATTTAGGATATGTCCTTAGGGTCCTTGCTCTAAGTTATGTATTGCAATACTAATGTGAATTCCTACCATCAGAAGCCTATCCTTAAAAACTTTATTTCTGGAAAGGTCTATACTGCCCTGACATATTGAATATTTGTCCAGAATGTTCTAGCTACCCAGTAGTCTAGAAAGTATCAAAATACTACATTTTAATTTTTATCATTTATGCAATAAAATTGATAAGCAAGCCCTAGAAAGACCAATGGGAATGATTAAGAAACAAAATCTCTGTTGCTCATCACATTTTTACCAAGTGTAAAATGGTAAAATCCCCATCAAACCAGCAACAAAAACAATAGCAATGAAAAATGTTTAATTGTATTCTAATTATAAAATCAGTTTCTTTTTTATACTGTTACTCCATATGATTAACACAATTTATATCTCATATGAATGTTTATCTTCAGCATATCTTATATTATGGCCATAACCAACTGAGCATATAGAAAACATGGGTCCCAAATACTTTTGTTTTTTTATGTGATTTAGTTAAAAAGAGAAGATTGTATCAAAGAAGAAATAATGTGGAGTAAAAATGGAGTTTACTCTGTATGAGGAATATGAAACCTAGTTTCTCGTTCTTGACAATCCAACTGGATGACTGAGGACGTAATTGTCATTTAACCTCTTAGAACATTATGAATCTCACCCATAAAATTCATGAGGGAGAGACTGCTTTTCTGGACTAGAAAATTTCTCAAGCTGCTGAAACTTTTTTAATGTTTTAAATCTATATACATAGTATTTTAGATTATAGTGAAGGTTGTTCAAGTTATTAACTATTTTCATTGTGAGAAGAAAAAAAAACTCCATTAGAAAATAGTTCAAACAAGAAAATGAAAAAAGTGTCTAAGTGATAAAATGGGGCAAATTTTCTTTTACCCATGAGGAAATTGAGGGAGTGTGATATTACTCTTCTATAAAGTGAGAAGGACCAATGGTGAATCAGGAGATCATGGTTCTAGTCCTAATTTCATCTCTAACTTTTTAATCTTGTACAGATCTCAAAATTTGTGACCACATTTTCTGTAAAATGTCATTAATTGGGTCTAT
>VMDR010002240.1:0-96886 GCA_007922815.1 Macrotus californicus | reverse complement strand
CGTGGGTGGGCCTGGATAGGGGAAGTTTCCTTCCCCAGACAGCACTCCAGGAGGGTGGGATTCTAGTGCAAAGAAGTCCAGGAGTGGGGGCTCACCAGCTGGTTGATCTGGGAGAAGGACGGGTTCTGGATGTGCAGGCGGTCTGTGGCGATCCGGTTGAGTGCGGTGTTGTCCAGCACCACCTGGGGGGACAGAGAGGGTGGCAGATTTTGGGGATTTGAAAGAACAGGAGCTCTTCCTGTGCCTGGGCTTTGAGGTTTAATTTCCCTTGAGCCTCACAGCCAGAAAGACCCATCCAAAAGGGACTTGCACAGTACTGGGGCCCAGGAGGAGGCCTCAAAATGGAGTTTTTAAATGCACAAAAGCGATGAAACAGAAAGGGAGTGGGGAGTTGGGAAAGGTGGTCTCCGGGACGCACCACGCAGTCTGCGTTCTGGGTCAGCCTCTTGAGCGTGAGCAGTGAGTTGTAGGGCTGGACCACCACGTCGCTCATCTCGTCCTGGTTGGGAAACACTGAGTACGTCTGCACCAGCTTCTTGGGGTACCTGGTGGGGTTGGGAGAAGAAGGTCAGGACATGGGGCTCCCAACAACTGTCTGCACGTAGCTAAATCTGGATGAGAAGAATAGTATGGGGCCACGGGATCAGTAGAGAAGAGAGACTTGACTTTTGGAAGTCTGCAACTTTCTCAAAGGGCAGAGAGACATTGTAGCATCTAAGATTCCAACTCCAAACCATCCAGACTCTCTGAACCTTCATCTCTTCATCTAGGGCCCGGGTTCTAGGCTCCGGTCCAAGACCCAGGAGTGAATCAGGTTCTTAGTCATTGCATTGTGACTCTCCTCCCTCCAGGAGAAACCAGAAGGTCCCTTTCCTGCTCCCATGAATAGGAAGGTATAAATGGAGGGACTCCCAGTTACTTGGGAAACCAAGTCCTCCCAGGCCCTGAAAACACCGACATACCTGTCATTCAGTCGTTCTAAGAGGTAGGAGCCCAGGCCAGAGCCTGTCCCCCCAGCAATGGAGTGACACAGCACAAAGCCCTACATGAGAAAGGGACAGTCAGTGTCTAGGTATCTTGTGGTAGGATTTCATATTGGACCCATCCCATAGTTTCTCAGACTCCTGCCTTCCTCATCCCTCTCTTCCCCTTCCTGCACCCTACACGTATTGCTTAGGAGACTGTCTGATTTCCCAGAAGGTCTGGTGGCTTCTGTCCAGTGGAAAGGATACAAGGGTGGGTTTTGTACCTAACAGGTGGCTTCTAAAGAGTGTTACTGAGCCTTCCGTATGCTGATTCCCACCGGCATTCCTGACACTCACCTCTAGACTGTCACTGCCATCTGCCTCCCGGTCTATGATGTCAAAAATGTCTTCGTGGATTTTCTCTCCCTGTACAGACATGGGGAAAGGTCAGAGTGGTAGGACCATGAGACAAGGACTCTGACATCAGAACAGCGCCCTTGCCACATAGCTCAGTTGATCAGAGTGTCGCCCGATACACCAAGGTTACAGGTTTGATCCCCGGTCAGGACACTTGCAAGAATCAACTCATGAATGCATAAATAAGCGAAACAACAAATCAATGTTTCTCTCACTCTCTAAAATCAATCAATTAAAGAAAAGAATGCCACCCTTCATTCTCCGTATAGCACCTGAAAGTCCTTTTTCAGAGCACAGTGGCCCTGCTTTCTATCTGCATTGAGAGGCAGTATAACACAGTGGTTGGGGGCAGGTATTCTGTGTCCAGATGACCTTGGTTCATGTTAGCTCTAACTCCATTTAGCCGAGTGACTCTGGGCAGGCTACCTAGTCTTTCTATAGCTCAGTTTCCTTGTACGTATGATAAAGGTAATAATACAGCACATACCTTATCTAAAATCTTTCGGGCTTATGTTTTGGGATTCAGATATTTCAGATTCTAGAAAGGCTAATATGGTACATACGATGTACGTTCATTAAAATGCCAGCGGGGGTCTGAGGCGCGCTAATCAAATACATTAATAGTTCTGCAAGGAAAGGCATGAGTAATGATAGTAAGTTGAACAGAAACTATAGAATAGCCTGTCTTCACCGAGAGTTGGTTTTGCTGCTAAATGAGTTGAAGTCTTTTGCTTTCAGAGGGTTTTTGTTGTTTTTGTGGGGTTTTTTTTTTTTGATTCTGGAAAGGCAGGTATCTATGGGCTGTTCGGGGGTTTAAATAAGTTAATATATGTCACTTAATATGGCCTGGCACACAGCACTAGCTCGTGTAGTCTCTTAATAACATTACATAGTTGACTTAGATAAAAGAACTCCTCTTGGAGTCTCTCTCTCCCACTCATTTCTCCATCTGATTTCATCCCTCGGGGGTCACAGGGCCTGTCCCCACACAGGAAGGGTGTTGAGGGTCCTGCCAGGGAAGAGCAAATGACCTGGGAGAATCCACTGGCCCAGTTGTTGCCAGCTCCTCCTCCGTGCTCTGACAGGTAGATGTTCTCTGGGTTGTAGAGCTTGGCATAGGGCGAGTTGAGGATGGAGTGGATCACCCGGGGCTCCAGGTCCAGCAGCACAGCCCTGGGGATGTAGTGCTCATCGTCCGCCTGTCAACGGGGGATCAGGAAGAAACCCAATCAGCGAAGGCCTGCCCAGTCCTCCGTCCTCCCTCCTCCCGCCCAGAGGGGTTCCCAGTACGAGGCCGTTGCCCTTCCCTTCAGGTCCCCTGGCCAAGTCGCTGGGAGCACCTGGTAGAAAAAGACGTCCTTGCGGTCAGTGCCCTCGGTGGCGAATTCCTCCACGATGCCCTCGGGGCTGATACCATGCTCGGCGCACAGCTGTTTCCAGAACTCGAACCCGACTGGGCGGGGGAGAAAGAGGATATCTGGGTCTGGGCAGGTTGCAACTAAGAGCTGGGGACTGAGAGCCTGGGTGCGGGGATAGGAAGTAGAGCTCCAGGCGTCTCGCTTGACAGAGGAAAGGGCTGTATGCCAGAGACCGGGCAGGGAAAGGCCCCTCGTGGTTGGGGCAACTGGACACTGGGTCAGGCACGTCCCGCCTTTACGATCCTGGGAAGGGCAGAAGGGAGTCTAGGACCCCACATAAAGACCCCACTGAATCTAAGGTGCCTGGCTAGTGGAGGGGCCGGAGGTTCGCTCACTCTGATTGCCGCACTGGCCCAACTGTAGGGTGATGATTTCCCTCGGCATCGCTCCTCAGGAACCTGCGTTGCGGCCGCTCCCGCTAGCAAAGCCGCAGCTCGCCAGCCCGCTCACCGCACGACGCAGGCGCCGAACAACCCGCTCCGCCCACGAACTTTCTCCGCTCCAATGACAATTGAGTTCTGGCGATGGCACTTCCTTATTCATTTGGCTTCAGTCCTGCAAACTGCGCGTGCGTACCTCTGGGAGGCTCCGCGCCCGAGAAAATGGGGCGGTACTTTGACGCAGCGTTCTCCCCTCCAGGTGGACGCGAGCTCGAGCCCCTGCGCAGGCGCGGTGTCGAGGGCAGTCACCTCCCCCGCGGAATCGCGCGTCTGCGCAGTTGGTGTTATTGTGATTGTCGGGCCGCGGCCCCGGATGTGGTGGCTGCCGGGGGGTGATGGCGGAGGCAGAGGGGCTGGCCGCGGCCCCAGGCCCATCTTCGGTGCCGACGTTCAGGGGCCGCGGCGCTATGTCAGGCTCCTTGGAGCGGGACCAGCAGGTTGAGGCGGCGCAGCTCGCCCTGGTGAAGGTGCTGGGACCTTACGAGCCTCTGCTGAGCCGAGTGCAGGCAGCCCTTGTGTGGGAGCGGCCAGCCTGGAGCGCCCTGTGGTGCCTGGGGCTGAACGCGGCTTTCTGGTGAGAAACTGGACCCTCGGAAACCCACCGAGGCGCGAATTCGTCAGGTTTCTCTAGGGCTCCACCTCTCGCCTTCCCTATTTAAGGCGCTGCACTGGCTCTTTCCTGTCCCTGCTTAATTTTGCTTCACCTCCCTCCACTCCCGCCCTCAAGCTCCGCACCGCAGTTCTCCGCAGGGCCTCCCAGGTGTCTTCCCTGCTCTGCCTCCCCCCGCAGCCGCGCCCTGCACATCTGGCAGGGGCTTCTGGTAACATCTTGAACCGCCCGCGGTGAGCGAGAGCGCCTCGTTTTAGCCAGGGAAAGCTGTGTCCTTTAAGGCCATCACCTTCTTTCACTCGTCTGCTCGAATGTGCTCGGAAGACTCCCCAGAGACTTTAGTAGTGATTGTTGGGGTCGAGGGCTTGAAAAGCTGAGATCAGGCAGTCTGCTCGAGCGATATGAATTAGAGTGAGCATGTTTAGCTATCCTTTCGCCCACTCGAGGAAGTTTGTGAAGTCTGAGCGTCAGAGCCTCCAGAACTGCAACTTGAGAGAAAGTTACAAGCTTTGAAAGAACAGTTGTGAAATAGTGATTGTGAGATTTCGCCCCTTTGAAAGCCCCCGAGGATTGCAGCTCCCTCCTGTGCCAAGGAATTGGGCGTCTGTAGCCATGGTTTAGAGGCAAGGAAGTTGAGGATGTCCAATGCTGGGTGTAAGTTTTCCTGAGCTGGAAAAGTGGGACTAAAATATACTTGAAGAATCGGTGTCGTGCTCTGTTACAGTGGAACCACTGCTTCTCTTAGTTGTCCTTATCTGAAGTGGACTTCGGTCTTCATGGGACCTGCCACGCATATCTGGGGAAGTATTATTGATCAGATTCCCGGGGAACGAGGTGTAGGGGCGGGGCTTAGACATTTGAATGAAATGACTATTCTGGATAAGCCTGAAACAGAACGAGGTATGTGTTCCCCCATTTTTTTGTTTTTGTTGCTCAAAATAGCTTTCCTCTTAAGATTCTTGGTTTTAAAACTAAAGCATTTATTATCTTTTCTCTGGAAGAGGATTTTGTCAGCTGGAACAGAACATTTGTGAGTTCATTGACAGAAGACACAATGGTCAGCTATTAAGCTAACCCTGTCACAGTCTGAAGGAGACTCCGGTTAGAGTTGTCACAGTAGTCCCTGCCATTCGTTGCTTCCAGACGTGAAGCAAACATGATGATAAACAACTTAAAAAAAACAGCATTCTTTATTTTTGGGGGGGTGGGTAGTGCTTCTTCCTTGATCACAGGTACCCAGATAATGGTTCTCTCTTGTTCTCTGTAACCTCCTTCAGGAGTGTTTGCCAGAGTGACCTTTCCTTTGTTTCCTTCTGTGTCCCCGTCCCGGCCCCAAAGCCCAGACCACCCAGTCCAAACTGCGCTTCCCACGTTGGGATTGTACTGGTAGGAAAAAAAGCTGGTCCTCAGTAAACCATTTTGTTTCAAAATGTGACTGGCTGATACATAAAAACTGCATCAGGATTTCCGTGAATCCTGATAAACTAAGGGTTTACTAATGTACATGCATCAGGAGCCTGGAAGTTGCCCTGTTTCTGGAGGGGACGTCTGTATGCCCCTAGCCTGGGAGGGATTTCTGGAGTAGAATACAGGTGGAAGACTAGATGTAAGGAGCTGCTCTGACCGAGACACATCTTTGAATGTTACAGTGTTACCCCAACAGTGTTCACTTAATTTTATTAATAGGCTGTGTGTAGAATCTCAGATCCCCTTTTCCCACTGGTCTCAGAGCAGTGTTGTGATCGGTCTTTATCTCGGGCATGTGCTGGTGGCCTGACTGCCCTGTATCCAGAACAGTGACTCTTGTTGCATTCCCATCGCACTCCAAGTAGGTGGGGGAGAGAGACAGCCAAAGGAGGCTGCCACTCTTGACGCCAAAGCAAATGGAGACACCATTTATGGAGAGTGCTCCTGCCTGTGCAGGGTACAGAATGATGGACAGCGTTAAGGCCCCAGTGGTTACTGCGGTGTGGCATTGGTGGTCACAGAGTTGAGTGTTTTAGTAAACGTGCTTCCTGCAAGGCAGGTGGAGGCGCAGAATGCCAGTAGCATCGTATCGAACATGGGTGTTAATATTTCACTATGGAATGTCGAAGAGTGACTTTCATTCCTGGCCATTTTAAGTGTTGAAGAAATGAGGGAGGATCATTGGCTCAGGTCAGAGAGAAATCATTTCATTATTTGTTTTGAATAATGATATATCACTGACTGAAGTGTTTATACATTTTGAAGTTTTAGAAGATTGGGTAGGGGTGCAAAAAACTCAGAATTCAGGAAGGTGACTTTTAACTTTTCGGTGTTCAGCGAGGGTTTTTCTCTACCTGTGAGTGCGCCCTCTTACATCTTAATGAAAAGACAACAACAGAGAAGAGAGGTAGTTGAGATGCCTTGCCGCTACAGTATTTCAAGGCTTTCACTTAAAATTTTTCTTTCACTTTTCAGAGAAATTACGGTGATTACCTCAGAGCCCTTCCAGCCCGTTTGGCTTCTGGTGCTGATACGTTGTCATCGCCAGGGCAGTGGTGGCCTTCATTTCCAATTGCTTGTGTTTTCATTACCCTCAGCACCACCTATAAAAGAGTGAGTGGGGGGAAAGACGAGTGTGAGTCAGCAAGAGTGTCCCCTGACAGGATCGGCGAAGAACCTGTTGGAGTAACTTTTTAGTTTGACCCAGACCTAGGAGACCGGGAGGACGAAGGAGCCCTGGAAACGTGTGCAGAGCACATGGTTCAAGGGGGGCTCCAGGGCTGCTCTGAGCTCCTTTCCAGTCTTCAGAGTTCTGTGATTCCAGGTGGTCTTTCAGTTGCAGGTAGTGATTTAGAGCGACCCACAGATTTCCTGTTGGGATCTGCTTTTACAGTCACTAGTCTGAGTTAACCTTATCATATTCTAGTCAGTATTATGGAATCTATCGTTTTCACCACTGGAAAAAAAAACAAAGTGTATCCCTCCCCCACAAAAAATCTCCCCAAATTAAAAAAATGACCCAAAAAGTGATTACAGGTATACAGCAGTGCTGATTTAAAAGGTTAGAATTTGAGTGAAAAAACACTAGTGAGGAACAGGAAATGGAAGGCAGGGCCCATTTAAGTAAAGACATTTGTTCTGTGAAAAACATGTACACATCAAATTTCAGAAGAAATCTGTAGAGCACATGTTTCTGATTTTCGTCTTTAGAGGGTTCTTGTTGCTGTTGGCGGCCAAGAAGACCCGCGAGGGTGCCTTGGCTTTTTTTTTTTTTTTTTTGGTTTTTGGCCTTTCTTTTGCATCAGTTTTTATCTGTCCTAATCATAAGGTTGGGTGCTTTCTGTTCATTAACATGAGGTAGGTCAGAGCTGCCGGTTGGTTTCATTTCTGTTTTTGTGCAAGCGGAACTGTCACTGCCTGGCACTGGTTGGGTTAATCTTTTTTGTTCTGATTTACAGCGACTGGTCGTTAACCAGACAGCCACAAGCACTTCGCCTCAGTGGGCTTTCTGTCCGTGGAGGATGAAATGCCTTGCTCTGAGGTGCCACTGAGACAAACTTGCTTTGCAGTTACAAAGGAACCCAGAAATTTGTCGTCTTTGACTGAAAGTAGACATGTTGCCCTGGCTGGTGTGGCTCAGTGGATTGAGTGCCGGCCTGTGACCCAAAGGGTGGCCGGTTCGATTCCGAGTCAGGGCGCATCCCTGGGTTGCAGGCCACGTTCCCCGGTGGGGCGTGTGTGAGAGGCAACCACACATTGATGTTTCTCTCCCTCTCTTTCTCCTTCCCTTCCCTTCTGTCTAAAATAAGTAAAATCTTTTTTAAAAAACCTAAAAAATTAATACCTTTTCAGGTGCCGGGGCAAATAGGGAGTGATTGCTAATGGTTACATGTGTCTCTTTTGGGGTGATGGAAATGCTCTCAGATAAGTGTGACAGTTGTACAATCTGCATACCCTAAAAACCACTGGCTTAGAAAGTACAAAAGTAAAATTTTATGGTATACAAAGTATATCTCAGCACTGTTAAAAAAAAAGTTAATGCCTTTTGACTTAGTAATTCTACTTAAAGTAATTAATCGTAAGTAAAGACACAGATTTATGCTCAGTGATGTATAGTTCAGTTTTACTTCATTACATCAAAAGTTGGAAATGTCCTAGTTCAATTAGGGAAAGATTTAAAAGACTAAATGTATATGTATGTTGCAATTATTTTAAAAGTTTTTGAAGCTTTTCTGATGATATAAGAAAGCATATCTATATATTGTTAAATGAAAAAGAAGGTTTTTAAACAAGATATGCCATATACTTCCATGGAGTTATTATATGTGCTTTTCTTTGGTCTTTATATGTATATACTTTTTTAAAGGAAGAGAATAACCTCTTCATATTTTGGGGTATATATGTGGATAATGGGTCATTTTAAAAAACTTTTTAATGGAAACTTTAAAACATAGACATAGACAAAAAAATAATGTGTGCCACCATATGCCCAGCTTTACACATTTTCACTTCATGGCCAATGTTGTGTCATCTACACCTCAATTCTTTTATATCTCCTCCTTGAATTTGGGGCAGATTCTAGATGTCTTGTTATTTAGTCGGTATTTCAGTGTGTGTCTCTGAAAAATAGACTTTAAAAATACTACTACCACTGTCACAAGTAAAAAATTAATGATTATCAGTCAGTGTTTAAATTTTCAAATTTCTCATAATTTTAAAGTTGTTTGTTTGGGTCAGGATCCAAACTAAGTCCCCATATTGGGACCGATGGCTCTGTTTTTTACATCCCTTTTACTTTGTTGGTTCCTTGCATTGTATTTGTTGAAGAAACCGGTTTGTCCTGAGAAGTGCCCTACAAACTGGATTTTGGTGACTGCATCCTCACCGGTGGCTTAACAAGGTGGCTTAACACGTTCCCCGGTGCTCTGTACCACGTGTGCCCCCTGCCCTGCCCCTCCGTGAATTGGTAGTTAGATCTAGAGGCTTGATCAGGTTCAGGTTCAAAAAATTTTTTTTGCAAGTTAGTATATTTCATTTTTGTTTTCTTGATTACTTATATTTTCTAAACTTTCTTCAATGAATATGCTTGCCTTTAGAAGTAGGAAAAATAAATATAAGGAGAAATTGATTGTGAACGCGCAATGGGTATAATGGCCTGTGGGTAAGGAATGCCCAATTTGAGTAATTCACATGTGACTGCCCAGAGTTGTTGTTTTTGCTAAACTGGGAAGTTCTCATGCTGATTATGGTTGCTGAAAAGATTTGCATGTTGTCTTACCAAACTTGTGCATGTTGAAGCTGCATGTAAGTTTTTTGGCCTGTGTGAATAGACATTGCAGGATTTAACTAATCCAGAGGGATCTTACCTTATTTTTCTTCCATCCCTTACCTCTACCAGTCCCAAGAGTACTTTACCTTCAATTATTATGTCTGTCCTTGGAAATAGTTGTGGAGATTTTTACAGGTGGGCTTTCAGGTTACCTCCATAAAGTGCCAAGCCTAATGTGACCCTCAGTGTATCCAAAACATACCTATTGAGAATGGTATTGCCTTTTTGTTTAGGAATTTCATATGCAGGGCTCATAGAAAAGGAGCACACGCTTCTCTATATTCTTTTTTTTTTTTAAGATTTTATTTATTTATTTTTAGAGAGAGGAGAAGGAAGGGAGAAAGAGAGGGAGAGAAACGTCAGTGTGTGGTTGCCTCTTGCATGCCCCCTACTGGGGTCCTGGCCTGCAACCCTGGCATGTGCCCTGACTGGGAATCGAACCAGTGACCCATTGGTTCGTAGGCCCATGCTCAATCCACTGAGCCACAGCAACCAGGGCTTATCTATATTCTTTGATAGGCCCCTGAGGGAACATTGGTATTGTCTAGTTACCTTGGAGGGATCAACTCTAGTGGTTTGAGGTGATTTCTTTTTCTTCCTTTAAAAAAAATTATTTTATTTATTATTTTTGGAGAGGGGGGAAGGGAGGGAGAAAGAGAGGGAGAGAAACACTGATGTGAGAGAAACATTGATGGGTTGCCTTTCACAGGCCCCCAAAGGGAACCTGGCCCGTAACCCAGGCATGTGCTCTGACTAGGAATTGAACTGGCGACCTTTCGCTTTGCAGGCTGGCGCTCAGTTCACTGAGCCACGCCAGCCAGGGCTGATCTTTCTATTAATTAGGTTTTTATCTACATGGAGGAAACTATTTTCCCAAGAATGTTATTTTATACCACATAAAAACTCTTCCTTTGAAGTTCCTGCATTGGCTTGTTCAATAAAAGGATATATTTGGTCTTAAAATTGACTTACAGACCAGAATTAATTTTGTTCAAGAAGATGTTAGCCTTCATGACCCAGAAAGTACACCCTTTGTATAACTCTTCACTAATTTGCCTTCAGAATCCAGTACCCTTGGTCAAAAAAGGCGTTTCATGGTCTGACTCCTGCCTTCTGTCCCTGCGCTCATTCCCTCCCTCTGTTCTTTATGTTTCGGTTCTGTCCACGTCCTGGGCTTACACATGCCATGGCAGCTGGCTGCTCTTCCTGTCTTCTTGTCATCTCCTTCTTCCCTACATCCTTTGACCAGTGTTTTCTTACCATTTGTCCTTCCAGTTCCAGCTTAGATGTCCTCTTTGTTACTATTACCATGTCAGGTTGTATTGCAAACACACACACAGACACATAAATACACTTGAAAGTGAGGTCCATGTCTTCCTCTTTCCCATAGCTGGACAGCTTACGAGTCATTGGCATGTAATAGGAACTCACATGTTTGTGGGGTTGAGTTGAAGCATTGGTAGGGGCTATAACAGGCTACTAAAATAGTCCAGGTCTTAGAGAAGCAGTATTTTTATTGCTATTATCTTTGGAAAACCACCTTTCTTAGGAGAGCTCAATATCCTTCCCTACTCCAGTTTATGTTAGTGTCAGTAATTATGATCTGGGAAGTGGAGATCATGGGTAGTCTGGACGGCCTCCCCAGAGAGCTGTTTGAAGTCCTCTGGAGGAAACAGCGGTCCTGCCACAGCCGCAACTGGAGTAACAGAAGCAGCAGCAGCATCGGGGAATGAGAAGCTCTGGAGCCATTATCCTAGGCCTTGTTAAATCTGCTTGTTTGTTGGGCTGATCTGGCTTTGGAGAGAAGATTAATGGCCTGGGGCAGCTCTGGAGGCCTCTCTGTTAAGCCTCTCTCTTTAATTTCATGTATAATTACAATGTCCTTTAGGTGGTAGAGTGGAAGATTAGAATAGGGTTGTCCCTGGTGATGGGATTTCTAAGTTCTTGTTTCATTCCATCCCAGACATTGTATTATTTCATTCATAAATATTTTAGTGTATACCTCTAAAAGGTAGGGACTCTAAAAATAACTTATATAACATTATCACACCTAAAAAAATTAACAGTAATTGCCTAACATCTTCAGCTGTACAGTGTTCAAGGGTCCCAGGCTGTTTGGAAAGATCTATTGTGATTGATTCCTTCAAATAAGAACTAGCTTTCCCTTCATTTTGTTAATGTGATACCTTACATTTATTGATTTTGAATGTTGAACCACCCTTGCATTCCTACAGTAAATCCTAGGAATTGATCATGCTGTATAATCCTTTCAAGATGCTGCTAAATTCAGTTTGTTAGTGTTTTATTGGGTATTTTGCTTCTGCATTCAGCAGGGATATTGGTCTGTAGTTTTCTTGTAATGAATGTCCTGGTCTGGCTGTGGTACTAGAGTCATGCTGGTCTCATAAAATGAGTCAAGAAGTATTCCCTCTTCAGTTTTTGGAAAGTTTAAGATAGATTGGTGTTATTTCTGAAGAACCGGCTTTTATTTTATTTTATTTTTATCCTCACTCAAGGATGTTTTTTTCATTGCTTTTAGAGACAGAGGTAGGGAGAGAGAAGCATCATGTGAGAGCAGAATATTGATTGGTTGCCTTTCATATGCGCCCAACCAGGGGTTGAACCTGCAACCTTTTGGTTTGTGGGATGATGCTGCCATCAACTGAGCCACACCAACCAGGGCTGAAGAACTGGCTTTGAGACATAGCTTCAGTGCTTTCTGTGTGACCTTGACAAGGCATTGTACTTTTCTGTGCCTCAGTTCCCAAAGGGTATCCATTTGAACTAAATGCTCTTTAATGCATCTCTACCGGTTTGTTGCCCTACACTCAGGTCTAATTTGGTAGAAAGATGTTTGCTTTCATCATAACAACTTGTTACCAAGGATGAATTTTTCCCTGAAATTAACAGAATCACAGACTTAGAAGTTGAAAGGGTCTTTAAGAGGGTATTTGATTTAGTTCTCTGCCTTTATAGAAGCAAATTGTTGTCTTTCCCATGGGTAAAATAGATGAAATTCAGAAACTGAAGTGTTTTTTCTCAAGGATATAACTAGGATTTAAGTGTATTTACTACGGAGCCTGTCGAGCACATACAGTCTTTTCTGAAATTATCTTAATTGAATAATGACCTTTCTTCCCTTTTTCCTTCTCTGTAGGTTCTTTGCACTGACATCCCTCCGTCTTGTATTTTTACTTGCATTCAGCTCAATGATCATAGTGTGTATAGATCAATGGAAGAACAAAATCTGGCCTGAAATTAATGGTGAGTTTGGTAGCATTTAGAACACTCTGAACTGGAAATGGTCTTTCCTGTCATTTTCACCTTAGTTTTGGGCGTTTATGGGGGAGCATGTGGAACTGGGACTATCTTTTGATGTTTGAATTATTTGCTTTAGGAGACACTTGAAGGCTAGTGCTCCATCTGCACGTAGCTCCTTAGGGCTGGGTTCTGCCCGTCCCATGGAGGTCTCCGTCGGCCTCCTGAGACATGCTCGCCCTTGTAGTTGGCCTGAGGAGTAAGGAGTCCTTAAGTTTTTAAAAACATAATTCACTTCATTGGATACTGTGTCTTTACTAAGGCAATATCAATTTGCTTCTCAGGAGTTTCTTTTAAATTGTACATTTGCAAAGCATTAAGCTAAGCATTATGATTTATATGAAGTATTCTAAGATGACGGTTATAGAGCAGAGCCAGAGATGCCATGGTTCTGCTTATGACCAGTATGTCTGTCATGTGTTTTTGCCCTAGCTCAAGCCTTGAGTGAAGCAAAAGATTTGGACAGGTAGAGAGAAAACTGTTTCCAGAGGGACCAGTAGCTTGATTAGTCTGAGGAGCCAGAAACTGCAAAGCACCTCCTGAGACTAGGGAGTCCGCAGTTCCACAGGAGTGACGCGCTCTTGAAAAGGAGTGCAGGGAAGGGAGCTGAAGTGTGCCGGGTTACACTGCGTAAGCCTTTCAAGTCAGACTTAGAGGGTTGGGCTTTACCCTATAGGTGGTAGGTGGGCATTGCAGATTTTTAAAATTAGAACTACATGCTGAGATGATATTAAAAATTAAGTTTATGAGAGCATGTTACAGGACTACGTGGAGGGAGAAAGGGAAAGCGGGAGACCAGATAGGAGACTGTGGCAGTTCTTGAAAAGCAGTCAGAGAGGCGTCTGTGGGAACACGTGGTGCGAGCTGGGAGAGCTGTGAAGGAGGAAGGCACACCAAGGCTGATAGAGAGGGGTTAGAAGAGTAAGGGATAAAAGCCGACTTTGGGATTTCAGAGCTGGGGCAGCAGGAGAATGGCATCACAGTCAGCAGATGTAGGCAGTGTCAGGCAGGGGAGTTGGTTTGGATGGGGGGAGAATGCGAGGAGAATTGATACAGGTTTTGGATGTGTTAATTTTACGGTGTTGGAGGGGTATTCAGACCAGAGTGTGCAGCTTTTAAATACGTTCCCACCCTATTTTTCCGAGACTTCAAGGAATCATGTCAAAAGACTTTACACCATGCATTGTAGTTAATGCATCCCTTTTTGAAAAGAATAGGCAGATTTCCAGGGTTGGAAGTAGTTATGTCTCGATAACCTGGTGCAAACTGGTGTGTTTGAGCAAACCAGACACACTTGGGGGGTGGGTAGACTATTTTTTGTGTGTGCCTTGGCTCCCAGCTTCAGTAGTTAGAAGGGGCCCTGTTGCTCCATTTGGACCCCCCCTACCCCCCAAGCCCCAGTCTGCTGGAGAGTGGAGCAAGCATCAGGCATCATTGCCTTGTCTGCAGGTCCCTAACTCTGACATTATAACAGAGTATCTCCTTTTTATTTTCCTCCCCAAACCTGTTAGAACTTGAGCAGTCAGACCAACAGCCTAACCTTTTCATGTTTAGTTTTTCCCTACCAACTAATGCTGGTGTTTGTTTTAATATTGTAGTGCCAAGACCCGACGCATTAGACAATGAGAGGTATGGAATACTAATTAAATCCATTTTTGTTGCTCTGATTGATTCTCTTGTAATATTCTGGTTACATGTTGTTAACCCTATGTTCTGGATAAAGTGTACGCTGAGAACCTCGTCTATTCCAAATAATCATTTTAACAAACTCTACAGTTCAGGCTGCAGTAATATGTTGAGATGGCTAGTGTCCTCTGATATTTTTAAAAGAGAAGTTTCTGAACTTCTTACAGTGCCCCGTAACCTGACATGCCAAGGAATTAGCTGCATTATCCAGCCCTGGTGTGAAAACCAAGAGGCAACTTACTTCATTTGTCTCCTGGCTCTTATCCAGGCCATTTAGTGTTTTCTGTGACCTCTGGTTCTTTCAAGTTCCCTGGTCAGAAAACACCCTGGTTCCTGGCGTCAGCAAGGCAAAGGTTCCTCTTGTGTCTCACAGCTCCTGCTTTCATTTCTGTCCATCCGTCCCGCATGGGTGGTCCCAGTCATTTTTTCTGCTGTGGTGTATTTTTGGTTTTGCTTTATTTTCCCTCCGAGGGGCATATTCACTGTTGCCTCCTCCTCAGTAGCAGCGGTGTCCGACTGCGCTTCACTTCTACCCCGGGACTGCAATCACAGCGAATTGCAGGGGCTGATGCAAGGATGATGTTTCTAAGCACAAAGGGCCTTGGAGCTGGTGGCAGGTTTACACAGGAGGATTGGACTGTCTGCTCATAGCGTTGAGTTGTCAGAACAAGTTTGCCCTCGTAGTCCCTAAATTCAAGTTTCAACCTGGTGAGCCAAGAGGAAAGTCATGCTTCACCTCCAGAGCACCTAGGACAGCCACTCCCCTGTCCCTGTTTAAACCCGGAAACAGTGGCTGCCTACACAGAAAGATGAGGGGAACCCTCAGCACCCTCCTTTCACAGCTCCCCCTTCTCTCTCCATAGCTGGGGCTTTGTGCACCCTCGGTTACTCGGCGTGCCCGAGCTCTGTCACCATGTAGCTGAAGTCTGGGTTAGTGGGACCATTTTCATAAGGAATCTTTTGCTTTTCAAAAGGCAAAACCCAGGCAAGGTAAGACCTTCCCTTTTTCCCTTTCATTTCTGGCTTCTCAGTTCAGTTCATGCTAAACTGAAATAACCCTCAACTACATATCTTCATTCAAGAAAGAAAAGACCATGACTTTCATAGAGACAGAGGCAAGTTGGAGGAAAGGACTTGTGACCGGCCCCTCGGACTGAAACAAGGGCTTCATGACTCCTCCTTGGACCTTGCACTTAGATTAGACCCTCTGTCTGCCCTAAGATGGGAAAGAAAGCTTGCTTGTGTGCATTCTGTGTCATATTAAAATGTGGCGGGTTGTTGGGTTTTATTTATTTTTTACTGTGACTTAAAAAACCCACCACCAACACTTTCAGAGAGAATATTTGGCTAAGTCCTATTCAAACCAGTTTCACAGCATGAAAGGTACAGCCCTACAGGGCTAGCCACGTAAAAAGGGTTTGAATAGATTCCCAAAGAGAATCATTATTGACTGCAAAGTGATCAGCTACATCTGTCATTCTGATGTGTCCATACTTTACTCATAGATCATAAAGAATTATTTCAGTCCTATCTCTGCCTTAACTCCCTTCCTCATCCCAGTACCCTGCCATGTAGCAGAAACTTAATACTGTTTCCTGACTCCCCCAGTTCTGCTTGCTGAGCTGTGGGATACTGACCTTTTTGGCCGTCTTGGGCCGCTACATCCCTGGGCTCCTGCTCTCCTATTTAATGTGTAAGTATGGCATATACTTCTCCCTGTAAGCTTACTCTACTCGTAGCTTTTCCAGCCACAGCCGACTCTGGGTCTAGGGAGTGGACTTTTATAGTTTGGTTCCCTAGGAAAATTACCTTTTTATTTTTTCATGGCCCGTTTAGTGTTATGAAACATCTTCTTAACTGTACAGCAGGCTCCCTGCATATAACGTCCTTATCTCAGCGACTCGGCTTTAGAAACTGAAGAGGGTCCACTAACAGACACTGCATTACCAACCACAAAGGACTGTCTGTCCCTGTTTAAGGAGGGAAGTTTAGAGTCAGTGTGTGTTGTGTAACAGCACAACACAACTCCTAGGGGAGTCCTCTGCTGGCTTCTGTGTAGAGTACATTCCCCCCTTGGAGCGCAGCTCCGTAAATCTGGTTACTTCCTGCTGGCATGAAGTCTGCTTGCTTGAGACTGGAGGAACTGAATGGCTGTGGCTGTGGCCATTGTATAGCGGAAGCTCACCTGATTTGTTGTGTCACTTCTGAGCCATTGTTACCATTTGGCCTTGTTTGTGGCTCAAAGACAGACCTTTGCGAGTGACTACACGCCTTGTTCTGCCCTCAGTGTGTCAGCTCTATAGATGGCTGCATAAGCGCCTGCCCTCCAACAAAGCCCCCCTCAAGTAAGAGGGAGGCTCACGAAGGTGACCAGCAGAGTTAAGCAGAACTGTCCACACTGAGTGTCTGAGCCCCCCTCCGAACACAACGGCAGAGGGGCAGGTGGAACTGTTTTGTGCAGCCCCTTCTCCATGTTGCCATTATTTCCCACTCCTCCTAGTTGTCATGGTCATGATGTGGCCCCTTGCTGTGTACCACCGACTGTGGGATCGAGCCTGTGTACGGCTGAAGCCAGCTCTGCAGCGGCTGGACTTCAGTGTCCGCGGCTACATGATGTCCAAGCAGAGAGATAGACAACGTGAGTTTAACAAGGAAGCTTCCTTCCCTTGGGCGATTTGGGGAAAAGAAAGCCCATAGGTCTGATGTAATGGGTAGGTCCTCAGAAGTGGGACAAGTAGGGTGTGGTTGGTGTGTAGGGGTGGTAGGTAAAAGTGATACTCTTCCAGGGAAATCTGTGCAGGCTTACCAATTTTTCTCACTTGGAATTCAAGACCCTCCCACTTTAAACAAATCTGAGAAAAGCTCTCCTGTGTTGAATGAAAGAGTGAAGCGTTTCTGTGTGCCCAAGCCCTGTGCTGGCTGCTCTCCATATACCACTTTGTTTAACCTTTACAACAACCTGGAGAAGAGGGCGGTGTTATCTTCCTTTTCCAGTTGAGGAAATTGAAGCTCACAGTTATTAGTTGGCAGAGTCGGCCTTTTAAACCCCCAAGCCTGAGAGCTGCCAGAGATGATTGAGGACTGCAGTCTCGGAAGCCAGAGGTGTGCCAGTCTGCAGCCCTCCAGCATGGTGATGACTGCTGTGCGAGCCTGTCCTCTCCTGTGGTCTGATCAGGGTGGGCGTTTCTGTAAGCCCTGGCCTTCAAAGAGCCCTGCCTGGCCACCAAGGCCCCGCTCCCCCCCAGGGCAGCCAGTTGAATAAGTATCAGTCCTCAAAAGCTTGACCTAAGGTAGGGCCTCTCCCTTTGGCCTCAGCGATAGTGTCTACTCTCCACCTTGGTGTCCATTCTGCCCCTCACTGATCCTGAGAGCTGCTGACAAGCCTGGTAGTTGATCATCTGTCCAGAGCAACAAGGGTTGGGGGCAGGGTCTAGGGGAGGGGAGCTCTTGGGAGAGAGCTCTTTCTCTTCTGTGTTATCAACATACCTTTCTATACCTAGGCTCTGCAGCCTGCCCTCAGTCTCAGGGCCATATTCAGAGGGGTTGGTTGTCTTCTGTTCTTATTTTCTGTCCTCAAAGTCCAAAGCGGGTGGGGGTTTCCCCTCAAGGGAAGGCGTCACGGCCTTCTGCTCTCTCCACGTAGTGCACCGCAGAGCTCTACACCCAGAACGAGCCGTGGATGACCACAGTGACAGCGAGGAGGAGCTTGCTGCCTTCTGTCCCCAGGTACCTCGCTGTGGGAGCCGCACCGCTGGCTAGTTTTGTTTAGCTCCCTTTGAACATCCGGCCCCTCACAGTTAGGCAGTGAACTCCTGGCTCAAACACCCCCCACCCTGCCCCGTGAGAGCCCAGGCGCAAGCAGGACTGGCACTCTGTGAGGAAGGCTAGTGTTATGTTGGGACTTTGTGCATAGGTCTCAGTCTGAGCCTGGTGACCAGCACACCCTCTTCCATGTCTCCCTTTAATTCCTCCCATCGTGGCAGAACTTCTGGAACTGGTGTGATCATCTTTTAAAGGGCCCTGCTCACCTTTGGTTGGGCAGTGTATGTGTCCTCCGGGCCACCTGTGCAAAGTGCCCTCTGGATGAGTTTGCTTAAGAGTAAGTAGCTGACCGGCCCCCGAGACGGCTTTCCTCCGTGTACTCGCGACCAGTGAATGAGGGGTTTTCCTTGGGGGCGCAGCCTGAAAATGGTCAGGAGTTTGACAGACGTCCCCATCCACTCCTGGTTCCACTTGTTGGCCGAGGGTAGCCTTTAGGGCCAGCTAACCAGTGAAGCTTTTACTGGGGAACTGCGTCTGCTCTCAATGGCATCATCTCTTCATGCTTGTTGATCTTTTCTTTCCTAAGCTGGATGATTCTATTGTCGCCAGGGAACTGGCCATCACAGACTCTGAGCACTCAGATGCTGAGGTTTCCTGTACAGACAATGGCACATTCAACCTTTCACGGGGCCAGACACCTCTAACAGAAGGCTCTGAAGGTGAGGTGAACCTTGGGTCTGAGTTGATAATGGCTTTGACTGTTGCCTTTCAGCTTCCCTGGACATAGGGGATACTGCCCTCTCCTCTCCTGTTTCCTGAGTAGTGGATCGGGTGGCAGAGCAGCCTTAGGGGTGTGGCTACAGCCAGGATGGCACAGCTGCTCTCCTGGGAAGCCTCAGTTCCTTAGTTGCCTCAGGCTGTCTTGCTCCTCCCCGCCCCTTGATATCCAGGGAGGAGCAATCTGGTTATGTAGGACTGACTTTGGGGGCCAGAGCCAGGCAGCTGTGTGTCTCAGACCCCCTTCTGTTCTTTCAGATTTAGATGGTCACAGTGACCCAGAGGAATCCTTTGCCAGGGACCTTCCAGACTTCCCTTCCATTAATGTGGATCCTGCTGGCCTGGATGATGAGGATGATACCAGCATTGGAATGCCCAGCTTGATGTACCGTTCCCCACCAGGGCCGGAGGAACCCCAGGTGCCCCATGCCAGCCGGGGCGAAGCTGCACTGCCGGAGCTCCTGCTTGAAGCCCTGCCTACAGGATCCAACCTTACCAGCAACCTTGCCGGCCTGGTCTCCCAGGGCATGATCCAGCTGGCCCTGTCCGGAGCCTCCCAGCCAGGCCCTTCTGGCCAGCCTTCCCGGAGAGCAGCCAGAGGCTTCCTCCGGGCCCCCAGCTCAGACCTGGACACCGATGCTGAGGGGGATGACTTTGAACTTCTGGATCAATCAGAGCTGAATCAGCTGGACCCTGCTAGTTCCAGGAGCCACTGAGGCAGAGATTCCTTTTGGGGGTCACTGGTTTAGGTTTTTATTCTCCTCATCCCACTAAAGGTGAAGGGGCAAGGGAAGAACCCAGGTCCTCTCCCCTGAATTATGTGTGTGTGCCTGGTGGCCTGGCTGGCGCTCAGAGGCCTTCTGAACGAGGATGCTCCCTTCCCTGCTACCAGCTGGGCGCCCGTTTCTGAGCTCAGTCAGTGAAGTGAGAGTGTGCTTCCTTGGGGAGGCTTTTCTCTGTCGGGATGGTACTCGTGGGGAACAAAGAAGTCAGGGGCATTGGTTCCCCTTTGAGGGGGTGCTGCTGTTTGCTTCTAGGTATGGGTGCTTGGGGCCCCTCAGTGACAGAAGAGCCCTTCGTCTCCTTCCTCCCCTCCCTGGAGGTTCAAGTCAGGCAGCAGCTGGAACAGTTACATTATCATCCTCCTCTTTTGCTAAGCCATGATTTGATTTGTCTTTTTCTAAGCAATTTATCGTTCGGTTCTGCAGAGCAGGCCTGTTCCCTCTGCCCCAGCCTATCCTCATTTCTTGAGGCCTCACCTCCAGTGCTCCAAATCAGTGCTTGTGAAATTTAAGAAATGTGAACATGGTGGTAGTGGAGGGGGTTGCCTCTTCTGCATCATCTAGGGCTGCGGGGTCAGCTGGCCAGGAGGGTGAGTGCCTCTGTGGCTCGTGGTCTCACTGAATCTTTGGGAGCTGCCTGGTTGTCTTTGGTGCTGCTAACCCCTGGCTCCATTTGACCGTTAGTCTGAGCAGCTAGTAAAGCAATACCATACCGTACCCATTCCCATGTTCCTGTTCCTTCCCCTGCTCCTCCTCTGGAGAAGCAATATTCCATGGGGGATGCCAGAGTAGCACTTTACAGATGGCTCAGTGGCATTCATCCCAGGAGCCACCAGCTCTTCTTGCACCAGCTCTTCTTACTCCCTGATCAGCTCCGTCAGTACTTTTTATATTTCGCTGCTTCCCAACCTGGTAGGGCCTCTTAAGGACGAGCCCATTTAGCAAGAATGTCTGTAACGAGCAGAGACCCCTCTAAGGGGCATCTGTCAGACTGCCCCTAGTAAAATCATGTGAGACAAACACTGAAATGGTAATGAGTTCTAACTCTGTGCCAGCTTACATCCTGTCTCTTCCTGCCCGATCAGAGCTCAAGCCAAACTCTCCTCTCTCTCTCTCTCTGCATTAACCCTTTGCTGATCCTCAGGGACCACTCCCCCAACACCCCACTTGGGTGAGGGTGGCTGGACAGAGCCCATTTTCATGTGCTACAGGTGGGAGTGTGCGAACACGTTTGCTCTTGGTTGATGGACGAGGTAGAGGCCAGGAAGTGAACATGGTTAACAGTGAGAAGGGAGAAGAGCGACGTGCCTGTTCCATAGGCACCTTTGTGTGCAGGCTGGGGTGACAGCATCTCCCCATGTCAGGGTTCTCAGACAGGTTGTGGACACCTCCTCTCTCAGCAGAGCCCAGCTGTCTTACAGGCGGTCTGTGATGTGGGAAAAAATGGGAGGTGTGGGATTTTGTGTGTGTGCATGAGTGTGTGCAGCTTCAGGCCCTGGGAGTTAGTGAGAGGGAGGGAAGGAAGGAGAGCAAACTCTTCCGACGGTGTTTCTTGTACATGGGGGATCCTGCTCTGAATCTCCTTAGTCCTCCACTGTGAACTGGGGTGGGATGGGGTGGGACGGGTGCTGGGGAATAAATCTTGTATGAGAATGATCTGTGAGAGACTAATGTTGAATGGTGTCCTCCCCTTGATAGGTCTTCTCTCGTTAGTCTGATGTGTGATTAATTTGAGTAGGTGAGAGCCTCAGAAGAGGGAGCCGAGGTGGGAGGGACCCGCTTGCCCATCCCTGTTTTTCCCTGTGATGGTCAGAACCACCACCACGGTTGGGGCCACATCCTGGCCCCAGCAGAGCCCAGAGCTGAGCATGGCTGGCACTCTTGGCTGGCATCTAGCCTGCAGTTCCATCACTTCTACTTCTTGATATTGCCCCGCAAACGTGTGAAGACAAGTAGATTTCAAAAGCTAATGAAATTTTAGGTAACAGGCCTTTAAAAAGTAACACCACCCTCCTCTGCATTGTCTGGGCTGCAGGGACAGCTGCTCTTTGGCCCTCAGCTGACCTCAGAAACTAGAAATACTTATTTTAGGCTTTGACCCATTGGCCACTGTGGGCAGGAGTGGAAAGCACCTGCCAGGTGTTGCCAAAAGGTTGGCCCCACCAAACGGAAACTCCTAAAAGTTTTGTGGCTTAAGACTAGCCCCCTCCCTGCCCTACCTGTCGGCGTCCAAACCTCAGTGTGAGTTGAGCGCCCTCTGTGTGCGGAGTTCGGTTACGAGCCAGCAAGGGCGGCAAGCTCTTTCCGCGGCGTTTTCCGCGGTGAGTTTTCAGGACCACCCTCCGGCAAGTACCCCTCGTTCCTGCTTTGCAAACGATACGGCTAACTGGCGAGGAGCCTCGGGCCGTGGGGTAGGACACGTCCCTGTGCGTAGCTGTGACCTTGAGCCGGCCGCTGCTCAGCGTCCCGAGCGCGTGGCCGCCGACCGGCCGGGGCTCGAACCCGAGGCCTGTTTACTGCGGCTTTCGTTCTCGCGGGGCGGAGGGCCGCGGTCGGGAGGGGGCGCCCCGCCTGCCCCGCAGAGACCCGGAGGCCGGGGGTCGGGCCGGCCCCCGAGTTCTGAAGAAAAACCAACCACGGTGTCCCGGAAGCGTCGCTTCGCTCCTCCAGGAGGCGTCCCCTGCCGCCGGTCGCCGCGCGAGGGCCGCCCCTTCCGGCGCCGGAAGGAGCCGTTGCCCGAGAGACCGTAACGTCCGGCTCCCGGAGTTGGGCGGTGGGAGAGGCCATGAGTAAAGGCCGGGCTGAGGCTGCGACTGGAGGTAAGCGGGCCCTGCGAGCCGGGGAGGCCCGGGGGGAGCAGGTGAGGGGCCCGGCCGAGTGCCCCCCGCCCCGCCCGTCTCATCTGTCCCGGCAGCTCCCGGGATCCTCCTGAAGTACCTGCGGGAGCAGAACCGGCCCTACAGCGCCCAGGATGTGTTCGGGAACCTGCAGCGGGAACACGGCCTGGGCAAAGCGGTGAGGACGCTCTTCCGGGATTCCTCCCCTACCTTGGGGCCCCCGAATGAGCCGGGGCCCTGCCCTCTCCAGGCTGCCGCGCTAGTCTGGGGCTTCCTCGGGCTGTCGCGCGCTGCCCCCCATCACTGGCGGCCCGGCCCGAGTCACTCTGATGGCTCCGCACCCTCCCCCCTTCCAGGCGGTGGTGAAGGCGTTGGAGCAGCTGGCCCAGCAAGGCAAGATCAAAGAAAAGATGTATGGCAAGCAGAAGATATATTTTGCCGACCAGGTGAGAGAAGCCCGCGCAGATTATCACCCGTGTGAGGGCCCAGTATGAGAGAGGTGCATCGGTCCCTAGTGTGCGCTCTCTTTCGGGAGAACCGAGGCAGTCCGTGAAACTCGGCCGTCTGCCGCCATGAAAAGGACCCCAGCCATTCTTTAAATCAGCGTGTGCTCCCTTGCCATGACGCACACTTTATAAGATTTCCAGACTTGAAATATAATAGATAACAGAAGACCCTGAATTGTTGCTCCCAAGACCCACTTCCCCTTGGAAATTCTCATTCCCAATCATCTAGATTAGAACCACCTCCTCCCGGGTGGTTTTCCTGTCTCCACGCCCCACCCCCGCACCCACACTAATTTTGTATCTCCAGCGCAGACCTCCGTCTGGGCGTCTTTCAGATCATTATGACCAAAGTAGAATGCTTCATCCCTCACACTGGCTCCTCTCACATTCCTCTTTCTTAATGGAATCCGCCTTTGCTGGAGCCAGACTAGGAAGCCATCCTTAACCTACCTGACATGGCTAGCCAGCCATCAAGTCCTCCCCTTCCCACCTGCCGTCACCTCTCCCCTGCAGATGTCCCTCATCTGCTGCAATACTCTAGCAGATCTGGCCTCCTCAAACATCCCCGCCAGGTGACCTGTGTTCGCGGGAATCTAGTCATGCCATTTCCCTCCTTAAAACCCTGGTGCTCTCTGGAACAGGTGAAAGGTGACACTTGGAGACTTGGCCCCCCGCCTGCCTCTGACCTTACCTGTCCGTTATTTCTCCACCCATTAATACTGGGCCATTTCTGTGTTTTACTTCTGTATCCTCTGCTCATCGCCCTTCCACTGCCTAGTTTTTCAGTCCCTTCTTCCTCTTCTGCCTCTGTGCCCAGCTAACTCACTCATGCTGCAGAACGTCCCTCAGGCAGCTCCTGCTGCAGCAGCCTCCGGTGAGTGCTGGACACCCTGAGCTAACGGCCTCTTCTTCAGGTGCTCACCTCTGGGGCGCACTGTATTAGTTGTCTTTTTACTTGTCTCCCTCGTGGCACTGTCCCAGGACATCTAGACCCCATTTCTCACTCATCCTCCTTCAGCACCCCCACAGCATTCCACGTCCAGCAGACATTAAAAACTTGTTTAACCAAACCCAACCCAGGCTCATCTTCCTAAAACAGGTTTCATTATGTTACTGCCCTGCCGAAGGTCCCCTAAAGGAGAAGTCGGCAGGTTTTTTTCTGTAAAGGACCAGACCGTTAATACTGTTAAGCTCTGCAGGCCAGCTGGTCTCTTGCCACAGCTACACAAGTGTGATGACTGCTCAAGTCCACCACTGTGGAGCAAAAGCAGCCACGGATAATATGTAATGGGTGGGTGTGGCTGTTTCTGTGTATTTTTTAAAACATCTATCTGGCAGGATTTGGCTTACAGCCTGCAGTTCGCTGCCTCTTGCTGGGAAGGTTTACCTGGCCTTAGTATAGAGTCCAGACTGCCCAGGATGGTACTCTCTAACTTTCTAACCTCCCCCTCACCAACTGAGACCCCTGCTGAGCCCACCACAGTCCTTTTCTACCAGCTGGTTTCCCGTGGGAGGGGCTCCACAGACTTGTACAGAGCCCTCCCATCATGCCTCTTTGCCTACCCAGAGTCCTATTGTGGAAGCCCATAATTCAGGTTTCACCACTTTGGAAAGAATGTTTTACTCTCAGCCCAGTGAGAGGTTTAACCACTATACCCACAGATATTCATCCTATTCAGTATCCTGCCAACTTAGAACCCCTTGAGGACAGGCATGAGGTTTCAACTTTGATACCTTTTTGTTGGACCCAGCACTAAACTGAATGACTTCTCAAAAGTACACTCCTACTGTTTCCCCAGGACCTTTGGAAGGTTGGGGAGTCCCAGGTTCTTAAGTAACGTGAATGTTGCCTTTCTAGACATGGGTTCCCATCCTGTGCCACACGTCAGCCCTCCTCTTTTCTTCTCTTCGCTGGCAGGACCAGTTTGACATGGTGAGTGATGCTGACCTCCAAAGCCTGGATGCCAAAATTGTGGCCCTCACGGCCACGGTGCAGAGCTTGCAGCAGAGCTGCCGCCACATGGAGGCTGGTAGGAACGGGCTGTTGGGGAGGGTGCCCCTAAGCCCGGGCTTGGTCCAGAGGTCCGGCGTTAATAAGGGAACTACTGTCCCACTGCAGCAAAGATCCCTTTGCTGGGCTGCCGTGGCATTACATCGGAAGAAATGTATGACGGCCAGGGGCTTTTGAAATATAAGTGGCCAGGACATGCACTTGCTTTCTTTACCGTGATTATCGGTATACTCTTCCCACACTTCCCTTTACCCGGAGCTCTTGTAACTGGCTACAGCTGACAGTCTGCTCGGCCTCACACCGGACCACCACTTGGAGATGGAGGAGGAAGGGAACTGTTGGGTTGGCCAAAAAGTCCGTTTAGTCTTTTCCATAAAATAAAAGACACTTTTTTCATTTGCATGAATAACTTTACGTCGGCTAGCTCCTGCTACTGGCTTCTAGCAGGCAGAGGCCAGGGGTGCTGCTAAACATCTGCCAGTGCATGAGACAGCCCCACAACAAATTATTTGGCCAAAATGTCAAAAGAACCAAGACACTTCGCAATCCACTTTTGATACTTTCGATCAGTCACAGCACCTTCTCCATACACTGCACAAATCTTTTTTTGCCTATCATGGTGTTTTTACCTTCCTTGAAATAATAAAGCATAATACACTGAAAATGTGGCATCTTTTCTTCCATCTTCCATATCAAAATGGCTGCACAAAAATTCACCTATTTTGATAACTTGTAAAAAATGCACGCTGATATGACTGTATGTCACAATGCAATCTAACAAAGCGTTTTCTAATGAAGTTAAAGACAACTACGCAGTACTAGAGCCACCGTATGGAACAGCTGGACGAGCTTTTTGGCTGACCCAGTAAACTGGTAATTCTGTAAGTTTTCATCTCTCCTGAGCATTTCTGGAATAAGGGGCCCAATTCTGGACCCTAGGTGTAGAATCCAGAGCGAGTGGAGACCTGTTTTCCTACCTCGGGGAGTGCCCATGGGGAAAGAGAAACCTTTAGGGGGATAGCAAGTGACCTCAGGGAGATGTGGTTTCAGAGCTGAAGGAGTTAACTAGCGCCCTGACAACACCGGAGATGCAGAAAGAGATCCAGGAGTTGAAGAAGGAGTGTGCTGGCTACACCCAGAGACTGAAGAACATCAAAGCAGCCACCAACCATGTGACCCCAGAAGAGAAGGAGCAGGTGGGTCAGGAGGGCCAGCAGGGACAGCCTCTCCTGCAGAGCAGAGAGGACAAGGGTTGACCCCAGCGACTGCCGACTGCCACGGGGCTAAGGGCTTAAAGGAACCTGCTTCCCCGTCTAGGTGTACAGGGAGAGGCAGAAGTACTGCAAGGAGTGGAAGAGGCGCAAGAGGATGGTAAGTGCAGGAACTCCCAGGCCGGCCCTGGAGATGGCAGCCCCGGAGAAGCTGCTGTTCAGTGTCATGGGTCCCTCAGGCAGTGCCAAGTCCTGCCCACTTGCAGAGGGCGGTTTTGTTTCTTCTCAGGCGTCAGAACTGTGCGATGCCATCCTTGAAGGGTACCCGAAGAGCAAGAAGCAGTTCTTTGTAAGTGGGTCTCACTCCTTTCCTTGCTCCCCTGGGCTTTTTGTCCAGGTCACCTGTACTTGTCTCATTGCCCCACAGGAGGAAGTCGGGATAGAGACAGATGAAGATTACAACGTCAAGCTCCCAGACCCCTGAGAGCCCCTGTGGCAGGACTGGGGGATGGGGACAGAGATGTCCCAGATTGGTTGCCCTGTTTAGGCCAGTTTTTGTTGTTAGTGCTGCTGCTTTCCACCGGTGAGGAGAGCAGCTGGGAGAGAGGCACCCTCCGTTTTAGGCAGAGAGGGTGGGGAGTGCTAGTTGCCCAGAGTGGGTGGTCATGCTCATTGTGTTGTCTGCATTTCAAATGTGTGAGCTTACCACTTAGATTTGGAACAAAGCTAAAGGAAAGCATTTGGCAGTATTTATTGTAATATAATTTGATATAAAAATATTTAATTTCCTCTGGATAAGTAAACCTCTCAGGTATCAAACCTGAGGGAAGGCAAAAGGGAGCTTGGGGGACAAGGATAGAGAGGTTATCACACACAGCAGTCAGGGAGCACAGGGCTGCCCCTCAGACTCCCGTGGGTTCTGTGCACCCCAGCGGGACTCTACCCACCCCTAAGCCCTGGGAGGAATGCAGGCAGCCCCAAGAGATGGAGACCCAGGTGCGCCTGACTTTAAAGCTGGGTGTGGTTTTGAGGCCCAGCTAATTTTCTAAAATTGTAACTTTAGCAAAACTGCGTTGTTGGTATTTAGAAAAATAAAAACTTTAACATGTGGTGCTGCGTCACATTGGACTTTGCTGTGCAGTGCCGCTGCCTGTGGGGACGGGGCAGGAGTAGGTGGGGTGGTTGTTTCTCTACTGCCCAGAGCAGAGAGGGAGGGAGGGAGAATAGAAGGCAGGAGCAGGAACCTGGCAACCCTGCCCTGAACTGGCCAGAAAGCCATGGCTGTACCTCGGGCTGACCAGGCAGCTCTAGCCTAGGCACGAATGGCCTTTCACCCTTTCAGCTGTGGGAGTGGTTCCCCTTAACCCTCTTCTCCCGTCCTCTGCTGCCACAGTGGCCAAACTCAGGCCACTTACCGCCCAAGGGACCAAAACAGGCCGACAGTAGTTTCTAAATATGAGTAGATCATGTGCCGACATTTGAGACCTGAGGCTTAGGAGAACGGGGGTGCCCAGGGCAGATCCCCATTCTGAGGACTTCTGTGGGGAGGGGTGGGCGAAGCCTGGGCAGGTTCGAGCTCTGTGGTCAGTATAATAAATTAGAAGCTTTCACAAAACAAACACCCCAGCCCCACTGAGAACGGGGAGGGCTAGGGAACCAAACACCGAGGGGAAACCAGCTGACTGGCATCAGGTGCCGCAGTCCAACCTCATAAGCCCAGTGGCTCTGGGACCAAGTAGGACAGACTGGCCTCTTGCTGGCTATGCTGCGGGTCAGTAAAGCTGGGTCTTCAGCTGGTGCAAGACACCGATCACAATCTCCCGGAGGGTCTGTTGGGAGGAGAGTAAGAGGTGGCGCTTAGGTGAGGGTGCGGAGCTGTCTGCGACACTGCCTTGACAGGGTATGCCCTCTGCAGTAAAAGCAGCCCCCGTAAAGCACTGATGTGTACAGTTTACTTTGCAGTGCCCCCAAAACAGGATGGAGAGATGGACAGCTGTATGATAAAGCAGGTACAGAGAATGTTAACGGTAGAGTTTAGTAAGGGGTCCCCGTCTGTGGCCTGTCAGGAACTGGGCTGCACAGTAGGAGGTGCGCAGCATCCGCCTGCATCACAGCCTGAGCTCTGCCCTGTCCCTACCCGTCCACCCCAATAGGTGGAAAGAGGTTGGGGACCTGTGCTTTAGGTGATAGAGATATGAATATCCATTGTACATTCTCTTGATGTTCCAGTATGTTTAAAGCGTCTCTTGATAAAAATGCCGAGAAACAAAAAAGGCAAGAATCTCAGATACAAGTTCAAGACTCAGAAAAGTGACTAGTCCTCAAAAACAGAAGACGCAGTTTAACAAACCACACCACTACAAATAATAATAAGCCCCAGGGAAAACTACCTTACTGGACCCAGGGTTGGGGGCCAGAAATCTTTCCAAAAACCCCAAGTAATTCTGCTTGAAGTGACGGGCAGCTGAGGAGTGACCGAGGCGGCCACAACACGGGCTAGACCAAGGCCAAGTGGACCTTGTAGGAGTTAAGTGCTCAGACCATACCTGACAGACCATGCCAGGAGGATCTGGACTTCAGAAAGCAGAGGGGGAAACAAAAGTATTTAAAGTTGCAGAAACATCCTAAAGGAACCTAAAATCTGTGACCTGCTTTTCTGAAAAGGCTGGGGTCACTACTGAGGTCAGGAAGACCTCAGGCCCCGTGACCACTTCTACCCCATACCTGAGGCTTACAGTGCTCTTCAATCCAGCTGAAGACACAGGCTGAGAGCTCCTGAAAGCTGGCCATGGAGATGGAGGCATTGAAGGACTGGAACAGGGAGTCCATGATGCCTTGAAACACGTTGAACTTGACCTGGTCAGAGACCTGGTCCTCCCCCTCATGGGGGTTATCCTGGTGTGCCTTCACAATCTGCTCATAGTTCCTGAAAGCAAGCAGACCAGGGCTAAGGTGCTAGCTACGGCAACTCTACCAGGCCAGGAAGAGTAACAGGGTGCCCCCGCACACCCCCACCCGGAAGGGGACTCCTAGAGAGCTTGTGGGCTATATTCATCAGCTAGGTACTGCTTCTGGGACAAAAGTGGGGACCTATCTCTTCCAACCTTCTTTTCATTAACCTAACAGGCTTCCAGAGTGCTGCGTGTCAGGGTCCTGCCTGCAAGTGACCACCCGAGGGAGTGGGAGTATCATCTGATGTGGCCTTTGAGCTGAATGAAGTAGGCCTCAGTCCCCTCAGGAACCTGGTCCTCACAGTTCAGCAGCCCCCTTACACTTTCATGATCTTTAAGGCCATGACGTCCTTGCGTAGAGTGGACACCTCCTCCTCCTGCTTTTTCTTCTCCTT
Source organism: Macrotus californicus (assembly GCA_007922815.1). NCBI lineage: Eukaryota > Metazoa > Chordata > Mammalia > Chiroptera > Phyllostomidae > Macrotus > Macrotus californicus. The sequence goes on along the minus strand of VMDR010002240.1, from coordinate 67,504 downwards.
GTGTAAAAACTGGATGTAGTCAATAGCTAGGGTGGGGTGGGGAAAGGAGTGGACACAGGAAATTTCAATCAGAGGACAAGGTCGGTCTTGTTTCCTCTGCCCCCATTCCCCAGCTCTCCTAGTACGACCACCCCACCGGGGCCAGGCTGAAAGCATGTGAGGCTGGCCTTCTCCCAGCCCATGCCTCCAACCCCGCGGCACTCTCCCTGGCCGTACTCTTCTGCAGAACGATGGCTTTGCTGAGCTTCTGGGAGCCAATGGAGAAGTCCTGCTGCTGGCAGGTAGGGACGATGGTCTGAAGGTCGTCATAGCCCCTCTGTGGAGAGAGCACGGGAAATAGGTTCCTCAGCTCGGAAGGATTAAGGCCAAGTGGCACAAAGCTTTTCTTCCCTGACACCTCGTTCCATGCTCACCACTAAAAGGGGTGAGAGGCTGAAAGGAGGGAGGTGCTTCATGTCCAATGACTAGACTAGCTGTCCCCAGGCGGCTTGGGATTGTCTGATAGGGTCAGGGCACAATGAGTCTGAAGTACCCAGGGCCTCCCTGAGTTGGCCAAGGTCTCCCCAGTCACCTTGATGGCGTCCCTCCTCTTCTGTTCAGCCTGAGTGTGCGCTCGCCGCCGCCGGTCCTTGTAGGACTCCTTGTAGGACTCCTGGTGGTAGTCACTGTCCTCGTCATCTACACTCAAGAGTTGGGGGCAGGAAGAGGTCATTCTGGGGCCCAGTGAGGCCCAGCTAGTCCACCTTTCCCTAACTGGGAAAGAAATGTGCCCAGATGGCAGATGGGAACCTAATGTTCTAGATGAGGTGAGGGATGGTGAGACCCTGGGTCTAGCACTAGGGCTCTAGCACCTCACGTAGATGGCTGGAGCCTCCTAAGAAAGATTCTAGAATGATGGCATATCTGAGCCCCGCCAGGCTGGGGGTGTGCTGCCTACCTGTGTTGGGGACGGAAGAGGCACTGGTGGAACCGATGCTATTAGCTCTGGACACTACACTCCCCTTGTGGGTGCTTTCTACAAAAAGCCCTGGAAAAGAGAGGCTCCGATCACTAAGGGGTAAGGTGGGGGACACTGCTAGCCCCTCAGACACCTGTGGGCACAATGGCTCCCTGCTCCTTAAATACTGACCTCTCCCCTTAAACTCAAAAGCCAGCCACACTGGGCTGCCCACTTCCTGTGGCGCCATGCTGCAGTGCTCCTGTCTCTAGTGTCTGCACTGCCACTGTCCTGCAATGATGCTCCTTGGCTCACAAAGTAACATCTGGGCTTGATGAGGGCCGTCACTGTTTCCATCACTTCCCTGCTCCAGGGAAGAGGGAACTAGGTGCCACCCTCCCATGCTTCCAGCTCGTGTCCTCCAGCTCCTCCCTCACCGTTTCAGTTCAGGGACAGTGGACTGTGGTCAGGTGTGGCCAACCGGGCCAATCACACCTACAGGGCTGAAGTGGGAGTGTCAACCACTCCAGAGCTGAAGCCGGTGGGGGAGGCACTCACCGGGGTCCAGGCTGTTGTCGCTGTAGGCATACTCCACCTGCGCCACCGAGTAAGGGAGAAAAGCTCATCAGACCTCCATCCTGGAGGAAGTCGCCACCGTTCACTCTGCGTGCACGCGTACGCACACACACGGGTACGCAGGCAACTAACGGACGGACACGCACACGTGTAGGCAATTAAAGGATTCACCCCAGAGCCAAAACTGGTTAGTTCGTGGGAGCACCGCCCCACATCTCCACTTCCCCAGTCCCAAACCCTGTACCCTCACACCCGCGCACACAAGCCACAGTCAGCTCCCCACCTTGGAACGCGCGGGGGGTGAACTGTCCTCTCTGCAGCCCCTGGGCCCACAGAGCGAAGGTGGGGGTACTTCGGGGACCAGAGAGACTTCCCTCATCTTCCGGGGCCCCTACGTGCACGCACCCGACCCGCCCTCCCCTCACCGGCGTGCTCGCCCACAGGGCTTGCCTTGACCCAGGGGTCCTCTGGGGAGGCGCCGGGTTCCGTCATCTCCGACCCACCGCACCGGAAATCAACCAGCGGGTGCGTGCGCGCCTCGCAGCGGGGCGGGAGGAAGAGCGAAGCGCGCCCATGTGACCCAAACCCACCAATCCGCGACCAAAGGTAAGGGGCGGGGTGACGGTGATGCGCATGCGCATCGCAGAGAAAACCGATCCCACTGAGTGGGCCCGACTTTGCCGTTTGGGTTGGCACAGGTTGTTTTAGGGTCGACACTCTGTTCTCTCCCTTCTTTCAGGTAGACGACATGAAGCACGTTCTGTGAAATGGGGTCCCTTCAAAAGGCTCGTTCTGGTGGTGTTGCAGATAGTTGTGCATCCCTGCACTGCTACACCCATCCGGCTCCCGGGGACGCTTTCCTCCCCGCCAGGCCACCCAGACTTGTAGTCCTGGCCACCTCATCCCACTTCACCAAGCTGCAGGCTCTGTGATGGCAGAGGCCTGCCTGGCTTGTTGAAGGATGGTCCTCCAACACTCAGCCCGGCGTCTGGCTGGCTATTTGTGGAATTAACACTGTCAAAGAGCCTGTTAGTCAAGTTATGGTACTTTATAGACAAGGAAACTGAGGAACCTAGAAAGTGTGTCACTTGTCCAAATGCACACAGCCAGTCAGTGATAGGGCCAAGGCCGGCCTCAGTCTGGCTAGATCCAAAGGCCATGCTCTTAACCACTGCATTGCTGGCTTCCAGCCAGGCCTGAGCCCTGCACTTGTAGCTTGAGGGTCCCAAAGACACCCAGAGGCATTGGAACAGGAAGCAGACACCATACATGCAGCACCTGCAATCATTCACCTTTAATTGTATTAAAAGTTCCAGTGATTGCCTTCCCCTAATGCACCACCTCCACCCCAGCCACAAATATCAGAGGCAGCAGTAAGCAAGAATGGGGTTGGAATGCGAGAGGGACCTGTTCCCCTATGGACCACATCCTCAGTGATGGCAAAACGCCAGCAAGCTGGGTAGGCTTCCCGTGTACACCAGGCCCTGCCCTGACCTGCTTAGCTCAGAGCCCCCTAGGCCCAAGCTCTAGGATGAGCATTGAAGCCCTTCTTCCTTCTCACCACTGGATCTCTCGTCGGCTCCAGCGGTCCAACTGGCCCCACAGAAAACTCATTATCAGTCATGGCCTGATGGCATCTAGCAGATACGCTTCTGCAGGAGAGCCCAGGCTTCTTCCACCTTTGGGTAAGCCAGAATGTTGGGAGGAAGGGAGGACAGAGTCAGACAGGAATCCACTGGCGACTCCATCCCCACAACCCAGCCTTTCCCTGGGCACCAACCTGGCGCTGGGTGACATGTGGCTCCCACAAGGTGCTCAGCACCACGTGGCTCTGGTTCACAAGCTGCTGTCCGCTCATCTGGCTCTGCAGCCGGCTTTGAGCTGCGGCCTCACTCAGGCCGTCCCTCTCCACAATTCGTCTTACAGCCTGGACACAGACATGACATTTGTTGGACTGCTGGCTTAGAGCAGGACGCAGTCTGCAGTCTGCAGTGGAGATGGGGTGGCAAGTGGGCTCCAGATACCTCAGTCTCCGGGATGACAACGGTCCACACCTCATGCACCATGTTCTGCCAGCCGGCTTCAAGTAGTACGGCGGCTTCTATCACGCATACATGCTTTCCTGTAGGGAGACCCCAGTCACTGCCAGTGGTACCCTGCCACTTGCTACCAGTCAGAGAGCCAATGAAACACCGTTCCAGGCAAAGGGGATGGTCTGGCTTGGAGTGGGGAAACTCTTAGGAAAAGCATGTGCTTAACTGCATCCCTTAGCCACTCCCCTCACCCTCCCACTCACCCTCAGCCACAGCCAGGTCCATCTCCTCTCGCGCCAGCTTTGCGATAACTGGCCACATAATGTCTGTGAGCATCTTCAGCTGCTTCTGAGGAGCAGGACAGAGGGACTGGGCAGTGGTTACCTCCCCTTGGAGACGGAGCCAGCCCAAGAGATGAGGTCGTTGGGAACAGATGAGTAGAAATTGGCATTTTGAGCCAGACCAGAGAGGTCCACTGGGTCCCAACCCCCGGGTCTCAGCAGCTGAGAACCTTTGGAGAGGTGGGCATTTACCTTGTTCCCAAAAACCCGGCTTCCCAGGATCTTCCTGTTGATAGTGCCATCTTTATGGAGAATATCTAGATGACAGAGATAGAGGACTGGGCAAGGAGACCGGGCCATCTCTGCACTTCAGGCCTCCTTCAGTCCTCTGCAGTTATTACCTGTTCCAAAGGTTTCCAAGACAGGCTGGTAGGCAGGACCACCTGGGGCATAGGCCCGATGGCCCAGTTGGTCACTGTCAATGATGAATGCCCCCAGGCCCTTCAGCCGCTGAGATATTGAGCTCTTCCCAGAGCCACTGATGCCTGTCAGCCCAATCACATAGAGACCTGGGGGGAGCTCGGGCCTCTTCTGGGGGTAGATAGGAGGAACCTCAGTTACCAGGGTCCTCAGACCCATGCTTGGACCAAACCCTTCAGTCTCTGCCTTCCAGCATTTCCAGTCCACCCAAACAGAGGGGAAGGGAGGATATGCTTACATATGGTGGCCGAAGCAGGTTTCCCAGCATTCGCTGACGGAAGCTGGAGGAGCTGACTTTGTCCTCTTCATTTTCCTTGTGGCTTAGGTCCTTCAGGAGCTGGATCTGGTACAAGACAAGCTCTTCCAGGCCCTGAAGTAAAGGAGAAGGGGTGAGGAGGGGGAACGGGGGCTGAGAAGAAGGGCAAACACTGACACCCAGCTTGCCCCCTTTATCCTCCCCTACTTACCCAAGAGGTAGAGCTGGCCTCAGAGGACAACCTGGGAACAAGCTCCTCCTTGCCTCTTTCTACCACCTTGAACCCTCTCTTCTCTCTCCTGGGGTCATGGTACTTCCAACAGCCCCCCCACAATGGCCTTCCCCATCCCCATCCACTCCCTCCGCCAATCTCCCTCGGGGGTTACATTCTCAAGGCGGAAGCGGTTGACAGCCATCCCCCCACGATAGGTCTCCTCGCTGACCACCAGGAACTCCAGGGAGAAGTCAGAGCCAGCAGGCCCATAGGGGTCCAGCAGGGGTATGATATCAAAAGTCAAGGAGGGCTTGATGTCCACCAGGAACTCACTCAGATGTTCCACACGCTCTGCGTAGGGCTGGAGCAGCTCAGGGAGCAACTTGCCTGAGGAAAGAGCCCAGAACAGTGAGACTTTTTTATTGGGGAGGAAGAATATGGGCCAGTTTGGGGAAGAGTGTCCCTAAGCATCCTATTTCCAGAGGCAGGTGGCAGGAAGAAAGGGCTAAGCTGGGAAGTGGTCGGTGACGGGAAAACTACGACAGGAAGGCACCAGGGAACAATAGACCCCGCGAGGGCTGGCATGTGTCCGGAGAACTGGCAGTACCAGTGGGCACCAGAGCCAGACGGAGACGTTCAAGAACCATATCATCCTCGAGTCCCCTCTTACTGTCTCTGCCACCGCTACCTACAACTTACTCATCCATTTATTCCCAGGGTCTCAAACTTTAGGGTTCCTTGTTAAAACTGCAGATTCCTTGGCTTGACATTTGGGGATTCTGATTGGTGACTAAACCACACACCTGAGAAAGCTGCTTTTATTCATTTAACAAGATTTCCTTAGCACCAACTGAGTGCTGGGCACTGTGTGTGACATTTGGGAGGGGTGGAAAGTAATGGATGGCCCCACCCTTTCTCAATCTTGGCAGTGGTAGGTGCAAAGTGTTGGGGGTCCTCCACCACCCTAATCCAGTGTCTCTCGCACTCACTCTTCAACAGGTCTTTGTCTGCTACTCCCACCACAAGCTGCTCCTGGGCCAGGACGCATGCAACACTGAGCAACACTTTGTGGGCATTGTGCAGGCGGTCGAACGTGCCACCCACAGCCCCGCGACGGTAGCCACGCACGGGCTGCTTTGGAGATCTGGCCACGGGGTAGCCAGATGGCCTAATGGTGGAGGATAAGGGGACATCCAAGGGCTCCGCAGGCAGCTCTCCATGCTCATAATCAGGGTATAGTAGCACTGAAGACAGGTGCGGACAGCAACTGTAACAGCTGGTGGCATAACGCTCTAGTTGTTGCTTGACCGGGTTGTACTGGCTTCCATCCAGGGTCTGAAAGTCAGTCAGCACCACCTCCGGCGGGTGGGCCAGGTTCTGGACTGAGCTGGCTGGGGGAGGGAGAAAGGTGCTCTTGGTTCGGATATTGGTCAGCAGGATTCTGATGTCCAGGTTTGTGTGCACGCTGGCGCCAGCATATAAGTGCGTGATGAAATCGAGAACCTCAAACGTGGCCTGCACGGGGCTGGACTGGGGCTGAGCCGGGCCCTCCAGGCTCATGCCCGGCTGCAGGTGTACATAGAGTGTGCGATTCACGAACCGGGACGCGGAGGTCAGGATAGGAGCCAGGCGAGGGGCCAGGGAGGCCAGCGGCGTCGTCAGCACCAGGAGGCCCGACCGGAATAAGGCCATGCTGCCGAGGCCTGTAGACAGTCAGGGAGACCAGTAGAGGGTGACTGAGGGAGATGTGCACGAGGTCGATGCCTGTAGGGGACCTTGGACCCAGGGGAATGGGACATGGAGGGGGCGAGGTTTGTGCCAAAGGAGAGGAACCCCGGGGTGGGGACGGGGCCTATTAAACAGCGCCTCGGGGCTGTGCTCTAAGACTCGGTTTCCTCATCTGTCAAACGGGGAGGTGAGCTTGCTGAACTGAACCGAAATCCTGGGAGAGGAAACTGAACAGGAGCCCCTGAGTCATAGGGCTGGGGATCCAGAAATCTTGGGCCCTCCTGCTAAGCTTCACCAGGGTCTTCAAGGAATCAAAAGAGGGGACTAAAGGCAAACACTCAGATTTGGCTAGATCCCCTACTTACTGATACCTCCGGGGTTTGGTTCCACTTTCAACACGGCTGAAGACTTCCCCCCGGCGATGCAACCCGGAAACACTGATTTGGGAACTGTGACTCCGAACTACGGACACCGAGAAAGGCCAAAAGTGTCCATTCTGTCTGGAGCGGCGTTCTCGCGAGATTTCTAAAGGGGCGGGGCGGAGCTCGGAGGTTTGGGAAATGGATAAACCTTTTTCCCCAGATCTCTGCCCCACGGGACTGAGCTGAGAAGGACAATGCGAACTTGAAAGCCCATTTCACGAATCCCCTTCCCACCCTGAGAGAAAAATTGGCTTCAGCCAGGTCATCAAGGGCACAGCTACAAAGGCAGAACACCTGGCTTTCTTAATCAGTTACCGAGATGGAGGTGAGGGGCCGCAAGGTAACGCTTAAATTAGGGCTCAGCGTTCCTGGAGTCCTCCTGCTCCCTGTAGTCCGAGGGTCCTCACGTGGGCGGCCACAGGAAAACTCTGGCCAAGTCCTCATTTCACCGATGGGAAAACAGGTCCTGTATGTTTCAGGAATATTTAGGGACGTAATGACGGACGCCATGTATTGTGACTCCGAGGCCTCCATGGGATGCTCTTCATATCCCACAAAACCAGCGATGCGCCAGTTTGCAGGGGAGAGGCGGAGGAGAGCTCTGTGTGTGAGCTCCGTAGAGCCACCGGAGGTTGAAAGTGGTCAGGACGAGAGCGGGCAGGAGCCGCAGCTGAGGGCTTACTGTGAAGTTAATGAGCGCTGGGAAAGCTGGGATTGGTAGACTCTGTGAGGCGGAGAAGCCAGGTTGCCATCAGGAAAGATTTCACGTCGTTTGTGGTGTATTTTCCCAAACAAAAGAAATGCTAACTTTCACACTTAATTATGTGTTTGCTTTTTGGATTCTTAAAGAGGTCTCTCCTCCCTGGCCACCCCCAACGTGTATAAGCCTCTGGCCCCACAGAACCGGGATCTGTCCCTGGAGTCAAGGATGGAAAGTTAGAGAGCCACGAAGGCACTGGGGCGAGGCTTTCTGCAGGAGACTGGTTGGGTCCTAAAGAGAGGAGTAGTCTGAGGAAGCAAATTGCGAAGGCCGTCAGGAATCGCTCTGAAACCTCCATACACACGATCTCATGTGCCTACTGGAGTCATGATCAGACCAAGGCATTGAGGGGACAACTGGTTGACCCTAGAGTTGGACCCAGGCACTAGGAAGCTCCTTACCCCCTCCTGCCCTTGGAACACATATGCTCTGGGCACCATTCTCACATGGGAGCTGTCTCCAAGGACAAAGCCTTGAGAGAGTGTGTGGTCAGACCTGGACAGTGTATGTGACTGGGCTAGTTAAAGCCTCATAAACGAAAGATTCTGGTGGGGGGTGGGGTTGGAGATCTACTTGTCTTGTGTCCGCCCTGAACCAGCCTATACATAATTTTTCTTCTCGCTTATTAAACACCTAACCACTATGCGGTACACCTGAAACTAATACAAAATAATAATGAGTGTAAGTTGTCACTGAAAAGCACAATTTTAAAAAACGCTACTAACCTGGAGTGCTCTGCTTCTTCCTTCCTTGCCCTGTGTGTACAGGGGGCTGGTTCCAGATTCCACCCGGAGAACTCCCAGGTTGCACACCTTCCAGGAGACTGAAGAAATGGGCCTCGGGCAAGAGGAATCTACTGGGGAAATTCAGGTTGGACATTGACCTCTGCATGCGGGGTAGGGGAGGGGTAGCCTGTGTGTTAGATGCTTGTGGACCACCAGGTGGGCAGATGGACACCCCAAATGCAGGAAGGTCTAAGGTCTTGTCCGAGGAACTGCACATAGTGCGCTGCAGCAAAGGAGGGAGCCCAAGGGCTGCCACAGTGGGCTGGCCTCTGTGGTGGGCGCTATGGCCAGCCACCAATGCCCAGCTAGAGGCTGAAGATGGAGTTAGAAAATTGGAAGAAGAGCTGAACTTAGAAAGGATGCACAGTTGTCCACAACTCTGCTCACTTTGAGGCTGGTGGACAGGTGAGAGAGCAGGATGATACGCGGGAGACTTCAGCATGCTGTTTTGCAAAGCTAGGGGGGTGTAAGGTGCCTCAGATTAAGGCCTGAGTGCTTGTGACAAAGCCTGTTTGGGAAGCTTAGAGGCGGAATCCCTGGGAAAGTGAGGAGAGGGAAGGGGAGGACATTGCGGTGACTGACAGTGAAATGGACAAAGCGCCCCATGCCCTCAGACCCCTAATGAAGGAAAGCTGCCCTGGCTGGTGTAGCTCACCGGACCGAGTGCGGGCTGCAAACCAAAGAGTCGCCAATTTGATTCCCAGTCAGGGCACATGCCTGGGTTGCAGGTTTGACCCCTGTTTCCAGGCATGTATGGGAGGCAACTGATCAATATTTCTCTCTCATATCAATGTTTCTCTCGCACATCAATGTTTCTCTCTCTCTAAAAGCAATGAAATAATGTCCTCCGGTGAGGATGTAAAAAAACAAAAAGATCATTCTGGCCGCACTGTGAAAACTTTACTGTTGGCGGACAAGGGTAGGATCAGGGAAACTCAAGAGTGGGAAAATTTTAGTAGCTGATGCATGTGAAAAGCTATTTTCCAGGAACTTTAGGTACAGCCCACCCTGCCTCCAGGAGACCACAGCGGTTGACCTCTGTGCTCCACAAGAGACCGTGAGCAATCGAGGTGGCATCTGAGCCATTGTGTTCCAGGGAGAGAAGGACAACCGCCTGGGGCACAGCTAACCGCCCAGGGCGAGAGTGCTGCAGTTTTTTTAAAATCTAATTTTCCCTGAATTTCCAACCCCTCTTTGCCCTTTGTTCTCTGTTGTGAAAAGGCTGGCTGGAAGGGAAACAGACGGTCTATTAGGGAACAAACCCGCCATCTTCTCAGATCACCGGCCATCTGAATAAAGTGCCCACAAAGGTTCAATCCCTGCCTCTGCTTATTGTGTCTGGTGGGTGCCAGGCAGCCCGAACGTCGGCTTTTCCGGTTTCAGAACCAGCTAGGAAGTATGAGAAATGTGAGAGACATAGAGGGGAGAGGAGCCAAATGATCTGATCCAAGAGCCTTTATTTGATGCTGTGCTTACAGGTGGGCTGAGTCTGGACCAACTGCAACCCCGGGGGAGGAAAGCAAGAATGCAATTTTTAAAAGAAAAAGCGCGGGATTTGTGGGGGGATGGGGAAGGGTTAGTCTCTTGTTCTTCTGGGTGGGTGCCTCAGGGTTCCAGGATGTGAGTCAGAACTATAGGTTCGATAAAGGGCTGTGCTGTTCCCAGGTACAGGAAGGTCAGGCTGACCACTGGCCGGGGCTCCAGTCAGATACCTGCTGTGCACAGTGGGGGAGAGTTTCGATTAAGCCGCAGGCTGTTAAGTCAGTCGGGAGAACTGAGTCATGGGCAGTCCCACGGGTTGTAAACTGGGGTCATGTGCCCTCTGGGGTCTGGGAACTGGCCTGACCCTTTCAGGAAGCTACTGCAAAGATCCAGGAGAGATGATAGTGCACGGACTCAGGTCATTTCCAAGTCTGCCTTGAAGACCGAGGTGGAGCTGCCAGTATTTGCTGGGTTGGTTGAGGGATGAGAGAGACTGGCATTAAGGAGTGTCGAAGGTTTTTGGACTAAGCAGCCGGAAGCATGAAATTGTCACATGCTGCAGTAGGGAAGACTGGAAGGGCTGGAAATCAGAAATTGGGGTTTGCACACATGAAGTTTATTAGGCATCAAGATGTTGAGCAACATAGACCTGTCAGGGGGTGGAAGAATCGAGCAAAAAGATAAAGGACTCAAGGCCATGGGCAACAGTGTGATGAGTGCAGGGGGAGGGAGGTGTAAGGGGGTTAAATGGTGATGGAAAAAATACAATTAAAAAATTAAGAAGAAAACATGTTCAGCAGGCAGTTGGAGAGATATAAGCCGGAGTTCCTGAGACAGTGAAGTCGGAGATATGTGGGTTTTTTGTTGGGGGTGGGGCGGTCATCAGCATGTAAATGGTATTCAGAGCCGTGGGACTACTATTGAATCACCTCCCAAAGTTCAGGTTCATGTACCTGATGTGCTACTAGGCCAACACATGGAGACACTGGTGCCTGGAGACAGAGAAAGTTTTATTTGATTTGACCAAAGTGAGAGGCCAGGAGAGCAAGATCTTTCAAAAAGCAAAAAAGTAGGGAATTTTGATGGGGATAGGCCAGCAGGGGTGTCAAACTCATTTTCACCGGGGGCCGCATCAGCCCCATCAGCCTCACGGTTGCCTTCAAAGGGCTGAATGTAATTTTATGACAGTATAAATGTAACTATTTCTTAACTAGGGGCAAGGAGCTTGGTGCTGCTGCTGGGCAGAAACAAGGTGCCGGCCCATAAAACAAGGGGGCCTTGTGTTTGCCACCTGTGGGGTAGGGAGTAAGGAGGGGGAGTTCCAGGAACTGAGACAGAAGTCTGTGTTTCTTTCGTCATAGACCAGATGACTTTTTCTGCATGGGACCCCTGGGGACCAGCAGCAGGTCACTGCTACCTTGAAGACATTCCTTCCTTCTGCAAAACAAACTCATAAAATTCTCTTCCTGACCCTGAAGTTACCGCCTCCTAATCTACAAAGAGATAGCACATCAGCAGCTAAAGGAGTTGAGCAAGCAGAGTGGTTAGTGTTTGAGCAAAGACCTATGAATGTGGGGGCTGTGGAGGGAATGGTGGTACCAGGTAGAGGGGGGCAATGGGGGAAAATTGGGGTAACTGTAATAGCATAATCAATAAAAAAATGTTTTTAAAAAAAAGTGCAAAGAAATTTAACTCTAGCTGCCAAAAATACTATGCGCATGGAAATCACAAAGGGCTCTGCTGCAGGACTGCTTGAGATTATTTTTTATTTTATTTATTTTTTAAACATTTTTTTTATTGTTGTTCAAGTAGTTTTCTGCCTTTTCCCCCCACTCCTCCCCACCACCCCAGCCCTCCCCACCTCCCTCCCCTGTTTCCACCTCCACCCCCTTGTTATTGTCCATGTGTCCTTTATAATTGTTCCTGAAAACCCTTCATCCTTTTCCCCCATCATCCCCTCCCCTCCCCCCTCGGGTCACTGTCAGCCTGTTCTCAATTTCAGTGTCTTTGGCTATACTTTGCTTGCTTGTTCATTTTGTTGATTAGGTTCCTGTTAATGGTGAGATCATATGGTATTTGTCTTTCACTGCCTGGCTTGTTTCACTTAGCATTTGAACTGTGCGTCTGATAGGTTGGCTATCTCTTCGTTGCTTAGTTGTATTTATTCTGGAGGTTTGATCTGTTCTTTCATTTGGGGCGTTTTTTTTTTTTTTTTAATCTTGGCCTGCTTGAGATTATTAAGAGTGTGGGTGCACAGAAGAGAGTGGTCAAGGTCTGCCTTTCTTGACATCACGCCCCCCCCACGGGCAACCTCTAGAGCAAGTGCATGTACACACAGTCTCACACCTGGGCACAAAGTGGACAGTTCTCCCGGGCCAGAGCTGTGTGTCACCTTAGCCAGGACACCTTCCTGCATGCTGCAGGGGCAGCAGACCCATCTGGACCAGCAGGGCAGGGAGATAGGCAGGGATGGGGTGGCTGAGGCCCCTTTCTGAACCTCCCCAAAGGCTCAGAGGAGACCACTTTCTAGAAGTACAGGCGGGTCGGGAAGCAGCGCCTCCCTACCCCAGGGTCCCACACAAAGCCCCGGGAACTCCGGTAGGCTGCCCTTTCCACTCCCAGGCCCCTGGTTGTCCTCCTCCCCCTCTCCTAGTCTCTCCCTCAGTACCATCCCTCCAGGGTACCCCTGCCCCTTTCCTCTGCCTGAAACCTGCTCTCCACCCCTCCCTCTAGCTCCAGCACCCGGCAGGGAGGGAGTTAGAAGGAGACAGGCTCCATACCCCGCAGCCCCTTTCAGGGGTTCCTGCCACTCCAGCTCCTCCGGCTGTCAGGAAAGACAGGCTGCGGGGTGGACTGGCCAGGCCTTGGGCCTCAGCTAAACCTCCCAGCGAGAGGCAGCTTTTGGGTTCTTGGGGTTGTCTCCCCCTGAGTTTTGCCCAGGGCAGGGGACAAGGTGAAGGGTGAGTGGGGTTGTTTTCCTTTTAATTCATTTGGCCTTGTTTCTTCTTTACACATCTGGCTTCTGCGTGGGACTAGTTATCATACCAGTCACACCACTGGTAGTAATAATACCCATGCCTGAAGACCTCTGGACCAGCACTTTGAGGCATTCTCCCAATTAATGCTTACGATGACCCATGACATAGGTATACTCATTTTACAGATAAGAAAATAGGCTCCCAAAGGGTAAAGAACTTGCCCAAGGTCCCCTGACTAGTGGCCAAGTCACAACCACACTTCCCCCGCATCCAAGTCCGCCTAACTCCTATTGCTGCAGATAAGAGCAGTGGACTTGAGGCGTGACCCTGGCTAGCTCCTCCCTCGTGCTGAGAGGTTTCCCGGTAGGTGTATTTGGAGTGCCCACCCATGGCATCCGCCAGCGCAGTGCAGTTGCGCTCCATTTTCCAGAACCGCACATCCCGGGGGATACAAAGGAGAGAGAAGGAGACCAAGGAGACCAGGCCTTTATTGCGGGGCGGCTGGAGGAGCGCTGAGCTCAGGGTCCCCCAGTTCTCCGGCTCCGGCCTCAGTTCGGGCACCATCAGGACCCTCGGTGGGCTCGTCACTGAACATTATGCGGTGCATGGCAGCGACGGAGCTGCAGCCGCTGGGGTCGGTGAGGCGCAGCCGCACCAGGGGCAGGATGCGCTCGGAGCTGAAGTAGCGCAGGGCGGGCTGCGGGTCGCGCAGCGCGGTGAGGAAGACCTGTGGAGGAAGCGCGTTAGCTGGGGCGGCGTGCGAGGGCTCGCTTGCCCCCTCAGCTCCGGGAGCCCTGCCTGGCACCCACCTCTGTCACCTCCTCTGGGTCCTGCGCCTTTTCGCAGAAGACCCGCTTGATGTGGCGCTGGTATTGGGAGAAGAGGTTTCGGGTCTGGGCGTCTACATTGTCCAGCGCCATGCCGAGGCCGTCCTTGATCTTTTCCTGGAAGGCGGTGCGCACAGGGCCGCACTCGATGAGGCTCACACTGGCGACCCGAGAGCAGCACAGCAGAGAGTGGACTGAGGGCCAATGAGAACAGGGCCCCCGGCCCCCGGCCCCCAGCCCCCTGCTACGACGCCGCACCGGGAAGGAGGGTGGGAAGGGACCTGCGCATGGGCAGGTGGCTAGTGAGAGAGCACTTGGAAAGTGGTTCACTCCCCTAGACGGGGCTTCCACATCCATCTGAGGCTGTGAGAGCGGATCTGAAATCAGAATTCCAACTTGGCTGGTAACGTACCGCGTGACCTTGAGGTAGTCAGCTAACCTCTCTGGGCCAGAGCTTCCCAATAATAATAGACACCTCACCAGCTAGGTCGCACACGTGCTGTGGACCCAGAATAGTGCCTGGCACACAACAGATATGGGCTGCAGTGGGGAGGGGCCAGGGAGACCGCCTGGGAGCAGCTCCAACGAGAGGAGACAGGGTGTGGGGGTTCCTGAGGTCGGGATTCAGAGGGCTCCAGGGGCAGGGCAGTGACTCACTGGACCCCGAAGGGCAGCAGCAGAACCGCCAGACTCTCACATAAGCCTTCGATCGCGAACTTGCTGGCACAGTAAACATCGTTGAAGGGCATCCCTTTGGAGGGAGACGAGGTTGCTGAGAGGCGGAGGGGCGCGCATCTGCGGAAAGCCCGCAGAGGGCCGGGTGTCCCTCTCACCCTGCCAGGCCCCTTCCACTCACCCATCAAGCCTCCCATGCTCCCGGTGACCAATATGCGTCCTGAGCGACGGCGCTTCATGTCCGGCAGGAAGGCCTGAAGCACCTGCACCGTCCCGACCAAGTTCACGTTCAGCACAGAGCACACGGCGTCAGCTGAGTACCCCTCGAGTGGCCCATGCAGGCCCCGGCCAGCGTTGCACACTGCAAGGAGAGGTGTAACTCTACGTGCCTCACGCACTGCCCTCCACCCCAGCTGGATCCCTGGTGCTCCCTGGGCCTCAGGACACCTAGGTTTGGACACAGGGCAGGGAAGGCTCACCCAACACGTCCACACGGCCCTCGGTCACACGTGCCCTGGCTGCAGCCACAGAATCCGTGTCCTGCACATCCAGCTGCAATGTCTCCAGGGAGCCGGGAGGACACCCTCGGGACTCAGCTGCCTCCCACAGCCGGCCCTCTGTGCTCAGGTCCCGGAAAGTGGCATACACTGGAGGTTTGGGGAGAAAACGAGGATCTGAATGGCCTGCTTAACTTACCTAGATTCTCTTGGGCCCAGGGCTGCTCCCTTGTCTCCATCGAAATCCCCTCATGTACCTTTGAAGCTCCGAGATGGGTCTGATGCCAGACGCAGGGCCAGGTGCAGGCCGATGCCCGAGGAGCAGCCGGTAATGAGCACCACGGTGCGGTCCATGGGGAGAGACGTGTGGGAGAGGCTCGGGGAGTGTCGGGCTCCAGTCCCCTGGACAAGATATTGCCTACTCTGTCCCGCCCATGCCTGCAGAGGTCTCCACCCCTTGTTGTGTCTTCAGCACCACCTCAAGGCTGAACCCTCCAGAGGTCCCTGGCCTCTCTCCCCACTCTAAGGACAAGACAGAGCTGAGGCCCCTGCTTGGAACACCCTTTCCCCATTGCTGGTCAGAGGCAGGGCGAAACTTTGCAGTCAGGAGGTGAAGGTTGCCAGGTGGGCACTGAGAGCCCTGGGCAGACCTTCCCACAGGGACAATTATAGTTTCCAAAGTTTGCTATTGACGGCATGAAAGGTGATGCTTTGGGAAGGCATTCTCAGGTCAAAAGTCAGGGATCAGTATTAAAAATGGGGCGACCAGGGCAAAGGGCAGGGAGAACCAGCCTCACACTGAGCCGTGCTATATCCCTGGCCCTCCAGGCACAGTAGCAGTCACATTCAGACAGGCCCAGGCGATTCACCAGTTTATTAAGTTGTATTAAAACAGTACTTTGACCCCAAATTTGGGATGGTGGGGGAGGGCAGCTCACTTCCCTCCAAATCTCCTTCGCCCGATCTGACTGGCAGGTCTTGAGTTCCTTTGCCCAGGCCTGGGGACCTCCCGTGATGCCCGCCTGGCTCCAGACCCCGGGAACCTGCCCGGGCCTGGGTTTGCGGGGGCATATGGCCCAGGGGTGGTTAATCCGTCACAAGGAGCCAGCCACCCACCGGGGGTAATATTTGAGGAAGAGCTCC
Source organism: Macrotus californicus (assembly GCA_007922815.1). Taxonomy (NCBI): domain Eukaryota; kingdom Metazoa; phylum Chordata; class Mammalia; order Chiroptera; family Phyllostomidae; genus Macrotus; species Macrotus californicus. The sequence goes on along the minus strand of VMDR010002240.1, from coordinate 51,430 downwards.
TTGGCCAGGTCCACAGTGTCACCTTGGGGCTGGTCAGGGTACCTCCGTGTGTTGAGGACAAAGGTCTGCTCCAGCTGGAAGGCATTCTTATCAAACTCATGCTGTTGGAAGGGGATGCCTTGGACCAGGCTCTCAACCAGCATGTCCAAGAAGAGTCGCCAGCGGGGGGTGTAGTAGTCGGCCACCAGTCCTGCCAGCTGCTTGTTGGCGTAGTCGAGAATGTTGCCCTCCGGCCCCCAAAGCGTCAGCTGGTAGCGGCTGTTCTGTTCATAGAAGCGGGCCTCAGCTTCACTGACTGCCGCGGCCCGGGCCTGCTTCAGCCAGCTGCCCAGCAGGAAGTGGCTGTCACTAGCCAGTATGCCATCCAGTGAGGGCAGAAGCTCGTAGGCCAGGATGCCTGCTGCCCTCAGCAGGGGAACCAGCTCCTTGCTCAGGAAGGCAGTCCTCACCTCCTCATAGTACAAGCTGACTAGCTCCTGGACAGCCTGGCGACTGACGTCCACCAGGTCGTAGCAGAAGGCCGGGCTGGTGGCCAGGGTGGGGGTGGCTGTCAGCAGCAGCCGCCAGGCCTCAAACACATCTGATCGGTTGTACCAGACTGTGGTAACCATCTGGAGGGATGGCCGCCTGACCAGTGGGCTGCGATTGTGGCCACTGCAGGCGTTGCTGGAGCAGTTGTAGACGCTCCTGAGAAGAAGCCTCCATGCTGCCTCCGCGCCCTTGTGGGAGACCCCGTACCGCCGGGCTGCAAAGCTGGTCACCCAGGCCCCCAAGTCTGTCACTGGGTCCTTCCGCCAGCCCAGCTCAGCCATGAGGGCATAGACCACTTCATTCTGGCCAATGCCTTCAGGAACCATGCCCGTGCCTACCATGGTGGAGTTGGGGAAGAGGCGGGCAGCCGCAGGGCCTTGGTTCACAGCCTCCAGGGCCCCGAACAGGCCGTGGTTGCCCCCAAAGTTATGCAGCATGCACCAGATGAAGGGCTGGCCCTGGAAGGAGGCCGTGTGGTTGTACACGGGCTGGCTCTCAGCAAACAGGTCCAGAACCAGGAGGCGGCCACGGGGCACTGCCTTGAGTACTGCCCCCACCTGCGCAGGGCCCCAGAACTGGGACTGGTGCTGGAAAAGCCAACCTTGGAGGAGCCATACAGCATCAGGGTCCACTGTGGTAGGGGGTGGGGGTACAGAGAAGAGGGGTGATGAGAAGAGGGGAGAGGTCAAGGGAACATTCACCCCATTCTACAGATGAGAAAACAGGTCCAGAGAAGTTAAGTGACTATCACAGGTGCCCCTTCCCCTGTACCCCAAACAGCAGGGCACCCCCTCACACATGCCCTTCCTCTCTCCTTCTCCCCCAGCCGGCAGCTCCAGGGAGGTGCTGTTGAGCTTATGGAACATCTGAATCACCCAGAGGGCTGGTTAAAACACAAGTTCATGGGCTCCAGCCTGGTCATCTGACTCAGAACGTGGGGGCGGGAAGGAGGCAGCTAAATCTGCAGATCTGGGCCCAATGAGACTGGGGGCAGCACTGCTCACGGAGCCCTGAGCCAACTAGCTCCCTTCCTGCGTGACACAGAGGCCTCCCCCAGCCACTCTTGACCTGGCTCCTGCCGGCCCTCCCCTGTAGGTGGCAGGAAGGAGCACTGGGTTCACATCTGTGCACCAGGAAGGGCACCTCAGTTTTGGGCACATTCTCCAATCTCTGGCCCACGTTAAGTACCTCAGCGTGGAGGTGGGGACCAAACAAAATACGGGGTGGGCAAAAGTAGGTTTACAGTTGTGATGCAAATGACAAAATACTTAATAAATAATAATAATAATAATAATAATAATAATAATACTACAAGAACAAACCCTGTGTTTCAAGTACTCACAACTGTAGCCCTACTTCTCCCTGCCCCTCCGTTTCCAATAGCCAGCGTTCACACTTCACTGTGGCCAGGCGTCCTTCTACTCCTGAGGGGTCCCCATGTCACAGACAAGCAACTGAGGCACCAGGGAGGAGGTGACTTGTCACAATTTGCACATGCAAGAGGGGCCGTGCCAGAGTTGGAGCTCAGCGCCCCCATTTCAGCCAGTGTGATGAAATGAGACGGTGTGTGCGTGCCAGGGCTGGGCAGGCCGCAAAGTGCTTCGTGTCAGAGTCAGGTGTGACTCCCAGTTCCATCTCCCAGCCCCCGCCCCCGAGGGCCCGGGGCTCCCGTTCCCCACCTCCCTCCTGCTGGCACCAAACCTGCGGTCATGGCCTGGTAGACCGCGGCAGTGGCCGCGGCGAGGTACGAGGGCTCCGAGGATGGCGGCTGCATCTCATTGAAAGTGTCGGCCCCGTAGATGTGATCAGTGCCAAACTCTCTGGTCAGCTCTCGCAGGAAGAGGCTCCCCACAATAGGGAATAGGGGGTCTTCCGGAGCCAGAAGGAAGGAGCAGGAGTAGGAGCAGTTGAAGTGTCCCCAGCTGCCCAACTGGGTGACATTGACCCGAGGGAACACCCTAGTTGGGGGTGGGAACAGCCCAGACATTTACTGGAGGCCGACACAGCATCCACAGCCAGCCCCATTAACTCGCCTGAGGCTCCTGGGACTCTTCCTAGCCCCTCATGCCCCCAAGCCCTTGCACGCACTGTGTCCCTGGGCCTGCAGTCCTTCCTCCCCCTCCCTGCCTATCCAGCTGGTTACATGTTGACAACTTTTGAGTTTCACCGTGTCTGGAAAGCTTTTGCTATCTCTCCCCGCCCACTGTTTGCAACAGGCAGCACTCACTCGCCAAGGTCTGGCCCAAGGCGGTTACTGAGCTCTTGCTGCCCACTTCTCCAGGCAGAAATGACCTTGACAGAGAAGTGGGCCCTCTGGACTGCAGCCCCCTGCCAACCTACCTCCCACCAGGGGCAGGAACTCATTGCACTTGTGTTGCTGCCCCTCCCAGGGCCCAGCACAGAGCCTGCCTGGTCTGGCAGCCCCAGACAGCCTGACAAACGTTCACTGCCTGTGTGCACGAGGCTCCTGCCTCCCGGGTGGAGACGAGGCCAGCAGCCCCTGAGCACTGAGCACCGTGGGAGTGGAAGGAACTCGGTGCTCATGGGCATGGAGGAGGCGGCAGCCAACACCGGGGGTGCCACCAGGACTTCCTGAGGGAGGGGAGGGCTCAGCTGGGCCTTGAAGCATTTTCCCAACCACTGGAGAGGAGGGGGCTGGAGCGCAGAGGAGCAGGAAGGACAGAGAACAGTGCACCCCGACTACCACTCAAAGAGCTGCTTTTGCTAAGACTCTGTGCCAAGCCATGTATACCTGTATTTTACAAGGGAGGCAACTGGGGCACAGAGCAGTCATGTGATCTGTCCAAGGTCACACAGCTAGTGGGTGGCAGGACCAGGAATCAAGGCAGGGCTACATCCAGAGCTTCAGTTTTTCTTTAAATCATGTCTTGCAGGAGAAAATAAATTCTGTCTGAGCTGAGTGGGTGAGGGTGGGGGAGCCTTACCTGGTTATAGCCTTGGGGACATGCCCTGCGAAGGCCGGCAACACAGGGGTCATGCCGAAGGAGCGCATTCGGTCCAGGATCCGATGCTGAGGAGGATGGGAGTGGAGCTGGTGAGCATGGCCCCGGAGGGGAGGCCTTCACTCCCCCAGGGCACACAGGGTCCTCAGGGCCCAGCTAAGAGCCTTGAGACTGGCCAGATATCACCCTCCCTAGGCTTGTTACTGTCTAGCCCAATTCTGTGCCTTCCGTTCCCTATTATTATTATCCAGATTGTATTTATTTATTTTTAGAGAGAAAGTAAGGAAGGGAGAAAGAGAAGGAGAGAAACATCAGTGTGTGGTTGGCTCTCACACACCCCCGACTTGGGACCTGGCCCGCAACCCAGGCTTGTCTCCTGACCGGGAATCAAACCTGGGACCTTTCGGTTTGCAGGCTGGAGCTCAGTCCCCCGAGCAGGGCCCCTTCTCCACTGTTTACCTGCAGGTAAAGCTGCTTGAGGTGCCAGGAGTGGGGCAGGGGGCCACCCCAGGTGTGCAGGTTGCCCATGCGCCCCCAGGCCAGGAAGGCAGGGCCAGTGAAGTAGTCATCAATCTCTGACTGGGTCAGGCCCAAGGCCAGGTACACCTGCAGAGGAAGGCAATTCCCGTACATGTAAACACACTGATCTCCATTCACTGAACAAACATTCACTCGGCACTTCTCTGTGCTGGGCCCTAGTTACTTGGACAAAATGCAACCTCCACTTGCAAGGAGCCCACCGTCCAGTAGAAAGAGATCTGTGAACTGGTGAGTTTACTCATATGTCACCCTTGTCACATGGGTAAGGTGGGCATAAAGGGGCTCTCCCCAAAACGAGGAAGGGGACTTGGGAGGCCTCATGGAGCAAGGCTGGCTAGAGTGATGGGTGAGGAGAGCTCTGTGGGGAGCCTAAGCACCCCAAGGTTCAGCCAGAGCCCTGAGGGCCCAGGGATGGAAGATCCCAGGTCTGGCAAAGATGGAAGGCAATAGCATACTCCTGAGTGTGTTAGTGGGAGGTCTGGACCAGATTCGCATTTCAGAAAAAGGGCACTCTGGCTAGCAGAACACCAAGAATCAAGAGCCCTGTTCAGAGGCTCTTGTGGGTATCCAGGAAGAGGGCATGAGAGCCTGAACTAGAGCCATGACTGAGGATGAAGAGGATGAGGCAGGTCAGGAACTACTGATGAGACAGAATCTGCAGAAGCAGAAGATTGAGTGGACATGGGGGGAAGGGAGCCCTGACTGCTCAGTGTTAGCAGCGTGCTGGGATCCCGCTTTCCATAAACGTCCTGACGTTTGTCTCAGCAGTGGCAGCCAAGGTTTGCAGAGGGCTGGAGCCATCGTGCACACCACAGATACTTCCAGGGCCCTTATGCTCTCTGTGCCAGATGCTGTGCTGATATGGGAGTGGGGGGTGGGGGTAGAGCTGGGTCCCCTGGGGTGGACCATGCCATGGGCACATACCCGCTGCCAGATGGCCTCCTGGCCGCTCCAGGCTAGTGCCAGGTTGATGCCATTCAGAGCCATCCAGTCAATCTCCTGTTCCCAGCGGGCCCAGTCCCACCACACGAAGGAGTAGCTTTGCGTGCACACATTTTGGTAATAGCGGTACCTGCGGGCAGGGGGGGTGAGCTGGGGTGTGTCCCTGACATCCACCATCCCAGAAGAGCTCAGAGGGTGGCCTGACCCCAGATCTAGCCCAGAGGGGAAGAGTTCTAACTGTGGCCCCTCTACTGCTTTACTTGGGGATCCACCCCAGGTGGAGCTAAGACTCAGGACCCGAGCTTCTAGGTGCCCACCCACCGGCCTCCAGCACTCCTTCAGGGCTCTCGAGCCCCGTAGGTTTCTGTGAGAGCACATTCCATTAAACTCTCCTAGAGTCCCTACTCTGTGCACGGTGTTGAAGTGCTATCTGGCAGAGCTGGTCCCTGTCTTGGAAGGGGGAACACATCACTTGCACGCAGTGAGGCAAGGGCTAGAACAGAGGCCTATGAGAGGCATGTGGGTCGTGCCTCAGTAAGCATCTTCGAAGAGAGGGTGGGCAAGCAAAGAAATGGCATTTACTGATCACCGATTATGCAAATCCTCACAGCCAGCGCTGTGCAGTAGAGGTCATTGTTTCCATTTTTCAGATGAGCCAACCAAGGCTGGCAGAGGCTAAGTGACTTGCTGAAGGACACACAGCTTTCAGAGGCTGAGGAACGGAGGAGTGTAGTCACTATGGTCAAGTGCTAAATTGCTAAAATCAAGTAGGCTGCGTCATGGGGACGCAAATTCTATTCTCGTTTTAACTCGTCCGGGAACTTAAGACTTTTGATCTTTCCAGTCCTGCATCAATGTTTGGATATGCAGCAAACCTCCAGATAACGCCTGGATTACTCCTGAAGGTCGAAGGAACAAATGGTCATAGCCGCCCACAGGATTACCAGGAACCCACCCAGAGGTTGAGTGCGAGATGATTCTCCTCAAGAATGTACCTTTTACAACTTAGGGCCCTGAATGCGCCCCCATCTCGTCTGATCTCGGAAAAGTGTCCCTTTTACTGCAAGAACTCTCAGCGTTTCTTACTTCTTGGAAACACTCTTGAGTATTGCTTAGTTGTGTTTCCAGTTTATAAACCCTAAAATCCTGGAATAAATCTTTATCATTTATTTCTACCCAAAGCCTGTAGATTCTTTTTGTTAGCTGGACAAGGCAGATCTGGGATCTGAAGCCAGAGGTGTGTGGCCTAAGGCTAGCGCTTCCTACCAGCCCAGGGATGGGGTGGAGAGGGACTTCAGCGAGGTGTGCGCGCGGGATGGGGGATGGAGGCTGGAGGCTGCGGCAGGGGAGCCGACGGGCGGGTCCCGCCGGTACCTGTTGGGCGTGGCCTCGGTCAGCTCCTCCGGCAAGGCGGGCAGCGGCTGCGGCAGGTGCAGCTGAGAGCCCGACCAGGCCACGTGGCAGCCGCAGAAGTCACGCAGGTAGCGGTGCAGCCCCGCGGCAGCCGCTACGCCCGTGGAGCCAAGCACCAGCACCTGCGCCCCGGCGCCGCCGCCGCTCAGGCGGTAGGTGTCCAGGCCGGACTCGGCCGCCAGGGCGCGCTTCACCGACACCGAGAAGGCGGCCGCTGGCCCGGGCCCCAGCAGCCGGGCCAGTAGCTCCCGCACGGCCTCCGCCTCCCGGGCCTCGTCCCCGGCCGGGGCACCCTGCACGGCCAGCAGCAGGAACCCCAGGGCCGCGATCAAGGCCACCGCAACCAGCTCCATGGTCCAGCGGAGTCAGCCCCGCCCACGGCAAACCAATTCGAGACTCGGGCGTAGCGGGCGGGACAGCCTGGGTCCAATCAGCTGCGAGTTTCAGGTCACGTGGAACCGAAGGTAAAGCGCCCGCAGACAGCTGAGAGTGGCTTCCGGGTCCCAGAAGCCGCCTGAGGGTGTCTCCTGACTGCACGTGGTGTGGGGACACGTGAGCCCAGGAACTTCGGGAGTCTAGGGCCCGTGGTGACCCGCTATCCTTCAGTAGCATCTGCAGCTGCAACGCCCTTTTCCGCGCGAATCACGTTCCTTCCACTCATCCAGGCACTGTCCCCCCTCTCTGGGGGAGACCTAGGAACCACACACTTCTGCAAAGAGTTCCCCTGCAGTTGTGATGCTCCGACGAAGGACAAGGGCCTCAGGCTTCCGAGAGGAAGTGACACTTAATCTGAACTAAATTGGGAGTGACTAGGAGAAGAGACGGGAGCATCCGAGGTAGAGAAAAATGAAGACCCTGGAAGGATAAAGAGCGAGCTGGGCAGATTTGAGGAACTAAAAGATGACGCACACAGTTGGAGGGGCCACGGGCCGTGGGAGCCTGGACTGGCTGCGGTGGGGCAGGACCTGGCGGGCACGGTAAGGTCTCTCCCTGGACTCTTAAGGGGTTGCAGCAGCAGCAGCACAAGACAGGAGCTATTTTTATTTGTCTTGTTGAGAAACGGAGGGCCAGAGAAAGGAAATGACTCAGAGAAGATCGATACCAGTAGGAGAGCTGGTCTGGGAGTGCAGCCCCGAGCCCCTGACTCCAAGACCAGCCTTCTTGCCAGTGTTCCCCTGCTCAGGCTGCCTCTCTGGGCAGGCACGTGTTGAGCTCTGTGGTGGGCCCTTTAGAAAAACTTTCCTAACAGGATTCGGAGTCCTTTTGGAGGCAGGTGTACATTTTTCCAGAGTGTCAGGCCTGAGTGAAGCTGCTTAGAAACAGGAAAGGGATCACAGGAGGATTGTCAATCCAGAGAACCTGGAGTCTGGACTGAAAAAAAAAAACATGGGAATCCCTTGAGCTTGCCTCGCACCCTGCGCCCTGCTGCAGTCACAGCCGCAGACCTGCCCCCCCCCCCCCCAACCTGCTCCCGGTCAGAGAGCAGCCGGGTCAGGAGGCTCGACCCCCCTCTCAGTTCCTAGTATCAGGAGGTTCTCAGCCTTTCCCAGGGAGTGGCTGCAAGACCAGTGGAGACTGATGTGCCCTCCTCCCAGGCCCTTCTCCACCTTCCTGCAGCATACCTCACCCATCCTACCCCATTGTCCCTCCCAACACCCCTCCCTCCAGCTGAAACTTACTAGATTCTCCACCTGCCCAGATTGGCATTTCTGGGTCTGAGGGAACACACAGGTGGGGTCTGGGTTCACCTGGAGTGGTGACAGTTGTGGGCAGGGGAAGTAGGTTGGGGGCGTCATCCAGGGGATTGGTAGCACATTTAAAGCTGAGCTCATAGATGCTGAGCAGGAGCTTCAGGGGTGACTTCAGGCATGCCACACTCTTCTTATCTTCCCCCTTTAGGCTGGGAGCTCTTTGAGGACAGTAGGGGGCTGGTTAAAAAAAATTAAGTTATAAAATATTAAGCATTTGCTAAAAAATGAGGAAGATGTGCTGTTAATGATTTGGCATGTTACGCAAACTATATTCTTTCCTCCCATGGGGTACTGGGATGCTAGAGGCGGACTTGACTTTTTCAATTAATGTGTGTGAAACAAGCAGGCCAGGCTCTCTCTCCGCTCTCCATTTCACCACATCCTCTTTTGCTCCTGGGTCCCCTGCCTGTCACAACCCAGCTAGGACCACACTCACCTTGCCAGGAGGACCGAGTTTTTCCCTGTCTGGCCACCAGGGGGCAGCCTAGGCCACGCCTAGGACAGGCCTTGGGTAGGCCAGGGAGCTGGGAAGGCGGCCTGGATCTGAGGGGAGCTCCAGTGCCCCTTCTACCCTGGGCTCCTGGAGCAGGAAGAGGCACAGTCCCACCAGGCCCCCAGTGAACAAGACCAAGTGGGTCCTGAAGGTGGTGATGGAATTGCTCCTGTCTTTATAACACTGAGCAGGCCTGGAGCCGCCCTTTCCACTCCCGTCCTAGGACGGCAAGATGAGGGGCGTTTGCTGGACAGGGCACAGCCTCACTCAGCAGATGTCCGGGGTCCAGGGATTCCGCCAGAAGGGGCTGTCCCATTGTAATCCTGTCCCAAACACACCCAGCGGCCAGTGCTGGGCAACCACCCGTCTACTTTCTGTCTCTAGATTTGCCCATTTCAGACATTTTACATGCATGGGATCATATATTATGTGGTCTTGCGTCTGGCTTCTTAGCATCGTGTTTTTGAGGTCCACTCACGTTGCAGCATGTATCAGTACTTCGTTCCTTTACATTGCAGACTACTCCTGATTGTACGGATGCACCGCCTCTAGTCTACCCAGCTGGTGGGCTGCCGGGCGCCTTCCATTTGGGGGCTGTCACGGATAACGCCACGACGAGCACTTGTGTGCAGTCTGCGTACGCATCTTTGCATTTTTCTCAGGTGGGTACCTAGAAGTCGCATTGCTGGGTCCTAGTTGCTTCTTCTATGTGTAACATTTGGAGGAACTGCCAGACGACTTTCCAACGCAGGTGCTCCATTTTACATTCCCACCAGCAGTGACTAGGGGTTCCAGTGTCTCCACACCCTTGCTGACACTTGTCATGAACTTCTTGTATCATAACGTTTTTAGTGGACGTGCAGTGGTGTCTCCACCTGTTTTTGATTTGCATTTCCCTACTGACTAATTAGGTTGAGCATTTTTGCATGGGCTTATTGGCCCTTTAATCTGGGGATACAGAGGGCCAGCTGTGTATTCACTGAAAAACCCCACATACCCGTGGACCCGTGCAGTTCAAATATGTCACTCAGTGATCAGCTGCATGATTTGCAAGTGCTGTCTCCCAGTGTTAACATTTTCATTCTGTCCTTGGAAGCAAAAAATTTTCAAACCGTGCTAAGGCACAACTTGTGTTCATCACTTGCACTTTTGGTGTCGTATCTAACCCATTTGTATCTAAATCATTGCCTAACCCAAGGTCAGGAGGAAGACTCATGATTCCCTCTAAGGGTTTTTAGTTTCTATTCTTACTTTTAGGTCCATGGCTCACGTGGAGTTCACTTTGGTATAGACTGTGGGGTCGTGGTCCGCGTTGGGTATTTTGTGCGTGGACACCCAAGTTGTACTAATGCCATTTGTTGAGAGACTTTTCTCCCCATTGAATTACCATGGCTCCTTTGTGGAAAATCAATTGACCATAAGTGTTAAGGTTTATTTCTGGATTCTCAATTTAATTCTGTTGCATCGATTCCACATATCTATTTTAATTAGGCCTCCTGTTGTGAACAGAGCAGAAGCTAAAAGAGTTCATTTACCTGAATTTCTGTCTGGACTTTAGGAGGAGCCAGGTGGGGGGGTGGGGGTGGGGGGGCACTGCACCCGGAGCCCCCTCCAGGGCAGCTGGCCCGCCAAGGAGGAGAGGGTTTGAGGCTGGGGGGGAGGTGGGCACATACAGCGAACAGGGTTGTCCTGCCCCTCCCGGAGCCGCAGTTGTCAGCCTGCTGCTCACATGCCTTTCCAGCCCCTGCCCGGGAGGCCCCAGGAGGGAGGAGCAGAGTGGGAGGGCACTGAGAAAGAATGTGGATGCCTTACATGGCAGCTAGGAGGGAGAAGGTGCCCTCCCTGCCCACCCTGCCTGCACAGACAGTCTGCAGGCTCTCTGGCCACCTGCCCACCATGGCACCTCGAATTCTCCAGCTGCCCTAAGGAACCACACACTGAGCCACCCCTTACACCAAGGCCAAGGGCATCAGGGCTCAAAATAGTCAGACTACTGAGTCCTGAAGGGCACAGCTGGAAAAGAGGGAGAGGGCAGGCAGGTGCTCAGACCCCTACAAGCCCCTTCTGGTTGGGAGAGTAGCGTGGGAAGGGGAGATGGAGCGGGTCCCCAAGTCCCCTCCCCACCATGTGCGGTACTGCCAAGCCGCCTTGGCTCATAGGAGTGGAAGGTGCCTGTGGAACTTGAGATAAGGTGAGAATTTCACAAGCTGACTGCCCGGTCAGGGCCACTGCAGCTGTGGCCTTTGGTGAGAGACGCAGAAATGCTGGAGGGAGGGGAGAGTGTGCGACGAGGGGCTGTGGGCACAGAGACAGGCAGCCTCCTCCGCAGGGTCAGACACACTTTATTCAGCACAGGAATGTCTGAACAGAAGGGCCTTGGGCCGGGTTCCTGACACAGAACCCCACTTTGAGCCCCACTGTAAACAGAACAGAGATCGTCATGTAAACCACAGGGGCGCGGGGGAGGGGGCTCCGCACAAGGTCTAGGGCAGGTCACACTGGCCCACACAGGGCGCCTGGGCGGGTGGCTGCACCCGGGGCCAGCTCCGCCCTTGGGAGCTGAGTGAGCTGTTCTAAGTAGCTTGCTCACCCAGGAAAGGCCTGGCCCACCCAGGGGGTTATCTCAGCCGCTGAAAGGGATGGGATCAATTTAGTTGAGGGAGCCAGGGCTGCCGAGTCAAGGCGTGCTTAAAAGGCCTCAAGACCCACAGCCGATGTGGGGGTGACAGGGGAGCCGGCCCCTTGGGGGTGCTCACCATCAGCTCACGGGCAGGGCCGTGCAGCTCTCGTGGCCCAGCAGCCCTGCCAGTCGCCTCCCATCAGCAAACTGCAAATGACAGTGACCTTCCCTGCCCAGAACCTCACTCCCCCAACTTGGGCTCACTGTGGAAGTGGGCAAGGGCATCAGCGGGCAGAGCAAGGCGGGCCTGCCAGAGAGCCGCCCTTGCGGACTAGTCCTTCACTGAGACTCATGATTTGGGGGTGGGAACGGCCTCAGGGTCTGAGCCAGGAAGAGGGTCCATTTCAACCCTCTGTTCGGAGGGCGTGCTGTGGCAGGGCCCACATGGGGCCCGAGCAGCAGCTCCCAGGGCCCTCGGTTTGGGGTCACTCCCAGCTGTGCTATCATGCAGGGTACAAATGGGGGAGGGAGAGAAGGGGATTCTGGGAGGAAGGAGGAGAGGGTATGAGTACAGAGTAGAGGTTAGGAAGGAGGTGTGGGGTACCCTGGAACCCTTGGGGGTGACAAGAGAAGCCATGCATGATGGCACAATGAGGTCCAGCTGAAATCCTGATTAATAAGTGCTCTGAAGACCGGAGGTGGAAGGCAGAGGACAGAAACACCATCCTCTGGGACCCGCGCCAGCACCCCCAGTGGCAGGATGTTGAGGAGCACCCCCACCACAGCCAGAACTAGAATGGCAGCAGCAGAAGCTCCCAGTCTGGGTGAGGGTGGGGAAGGTGCTCCCTCCGTGGGCTTCGAGCGCATGTGTAAATGCACCATCAGGGGGCAGAGAGGAGCTGCCTTTGACTGGATGAAGAATGGGGGTTGGGGGACAAGACTGGTGGTGCCCAGTGGGGTGACAGCCAGAGCCCAGCTTCTCTAGAAAGTCACTACACTACAACACACAAAGCTGAGGTGGCAGGGGACCCCAGGGGGGGACGGGTCTATCTAAATGACTCACAGGTGGCTGGGGGTGGGTGGCAAGGATGACACAAACGCCCCAAAATCCAGGGATCACAACCAACACGCAGAAGGAGCACAGCTAATCACCAATGGAGTGAGTGGGGGAGGGCAGCAGGCACACGGCTCCACAGGGGTTCACTCGTCAAACTTCCCTTCTCGAATGTGCTCGAAGGAGAAGGGCAGGAACTTGAAACCGGTCCCGCTGTAGAATTTATTCTGGAACTCGACCCTGGGGAAAGGGAAGAGGGAAGTCATCATCCCACAGAAACCTTCTGGGATTTCACAGTCGGGCCAGAAAGATGTCCGACCCCATGCTCCCTGAGGCCTTGCTTTCCTAGATGAGCCTGGGAAAAGCAGCCCTGCCCCCTCGGACCACCTTCGGCCAGCCCACCCAGCCCAACCCTGCTTCTGACACCCAGGGCCTGCTCTGCCCTGCCAAGCAGAGAGCCACGTGCAAAGTTCAGCTGGCGTGAGTTTCTACCAGCAAAGAAGGGCCTCCCAGACCCCGTGGCCTGGCAGGGCTCACGGCAGACCTCCGAGGGAAGCCCCCCGAGCGGCTGTGAGCTCAGCTCCAGGAACCCCTCAAGCCCCACTGGTTTTCTTGCTTGTTTGGTTCCTGGCGGGGAGGAAGGAGGAGGGAGATTTCTGAGTGAACACTGGAGGCTTTCGATTTAGGGGAGGAAATTCCCAGGAAAGGGGGTGAGTCAGGAGGGGAAGTCTCCTCAAAGCTGTGGCAAAAATATGCTCCAACTACAAAAACATCTGAGAAAGAATTCTCCTCTTGGGGCCTGAAAGGAAAAACAGAGGTTTTACTCCCTTCCCAGGCAGCCCGGCGTCCAGGCCTGCCCGTCTCCCTGGGGCCCTCTCCAGCCCGAGGGGCAGGAAGGAGAGTGCACTCCTGAGAGCACAGCCGGCCTGCTTGGCTGTGCTCCCCCTGCACACTGGCCCTGGATGGCTGCCCGGCAACCCAATCAGCGCCAAATAAGGGCAGAAAAATGCGTGATTCAGAGGATAGAAAAGCCAAGGAGAGCTGCCCTGAGGAATAATTTCCACTCAGGGCTGTGTGACCCTGGGGCAGCAGAACCCCTGCGAGAACAGGCGGGGCTGAGGCAGGCTGCAGGCCATGGCTACACACAGGACGTCACCGCCCTCCAAATCGGGAGGTGGGAATTAGCGAAAAGTACGGGGAGGGGCCTGGGGCTGGCACCCCCGTTTGTGGGCAGCAGCACTGTGTGTGGGGCACTGAGGGGTCCACAGAGGCCCCTTTGGACTTGGGTGCTGGCAGAAGACACTGACTGCAGAGCTGCCAGCTCCACCCCAGGGAAAAGAGGTGGCCAATTTTCTGTGGGGCCAGAGGAACAGGTGGCTTTCTCCCCTAGCCCACATTCCAGGGGCTGGGCCAAGGTCCCCCAGCCTCCCAGACTCTGGGGAATTCCCACTAGTGCTTGGGCCATGCCCCCAAGGAAAACGGGATCCAGGAGGGGGAGTTTCAAACTAAAGTCAGTCACAGGGTTCCAGGCAAGAGCAATTCCAAACCAGGACCTGGGTTCACACCCACGCGCCAGCACTCCTCAGGTGTCCTCCCGGTTCTAGCTAGGGCCGCCTCTGGGGCAGGCGGTGGGGAGGGGGCCAGGTGCTTGCTTCCGGCCCACTGGCCGGAGGTCTGAGTTCTTCACGGTGGGTGGGCCGGATCTGGACATGGAAAGGAGCAACTGGAAATACATGGACTGGTCCCATTTTCACTCAACAATGTGTAGCCAGACAGTGGGCAAGTCACCTTCTGGGTCCTTGAGGAATGGGAATTCTGACCTCCTGGCTGGCTAATCACACAAACTGGGTGAATGGAGGAGAAGCTTCAGAAGTTTTCAGATGCCCGTGGGGTCACCTCCTTTCTCTTGCTATCCCTCTACGTGACTTAGGGTGGCCACCAGCAGGGACCCTGGGTCAGCCTGACCTCACCTTCCTCCTCGGCCGTGCTCACCCAGCCTCCTGGCACGAAGCTGGGAAGCAATTTCCCTTTCGGTCTCCCCACCCTCTTCGCCCTTCAAACCAGGGAAGCGTGTGCTTCCTGAGAAAGCAGGAACATGGGGTTCTCGGTGTGTGGGCGCAGCGGGCCTGCTGGCCACCGTGCAAGTTCTTCCTTCAGGCTCTGCTTGGGGAGCCTCCAGGCCACTAAAACGCACCTCCAAACCCCACACTTGTGAGGACAACCCCAGGCAGTCAGATGAGGTGCTCTGTCACCCCTTCCAGCTGCAGCACCTGGCAAAGGCCACCCAGTGACTCAGAGGATGACTGGGAGCCACACAGAGATGGCTCCTGCTATGTAAGAGGAAACCTTGTTTCCTTGAGGACTGCAGGGGAAGCAGTTCTGGGGCCTCTCCCCTTTCCTGGCAGGGGTGTGACTGGGGGCACGGTTTTAGAAAGACGATTCTAGGCCCAGCTGCTCCTATAGTCCTTTCTGTCACTCTCGGAGCAGCACGGGGTGGGGAACATACGCCTGTCTGATGGCCCAAGTGTCTGACGATGATGTCTGCCTGGGATTCCATTTCAGGCGTTTTCATTTCTGCTGCGGCAGCCGTGGGCTCACCTGTGCCACTGCGTCGGTGGTGGCACCACTGCGTTCCTCACCTCACACTGGGCCCGGCCCTGCCCCGTCAGCTGTCAGCCTCCCTGAGTGTGCAAGCGTGCACACCCCCACATATGTGCAATCTGTCAGATGAGAAGGGAGGCCATGGAGCCATAGTCTCTCTGCTAAAATCGGCTTGGTGTCCACAGGTGTTGAGACAGGCCAGTAATCCAGGACAAGTGGAAGGGGGAAACTGAGGCCGATGGCTGAACACACTGGTGGGGCACTTTACAGCCAGATACAAAGAGTCACCTCCCTGGAGACAACATCCAGGCCTCAGCTGCATTTCAGCTCGAGGCCCAGAAAAGCAGCAAAACCAGGTGGGCGACCAGAACCACCTGCAAAGACTAAAGACCCTCCCCTGTCACTGACCAAACAGTGGAGACCACGGCCTGAAAGGGCGCACCTGGAGATCTGATGAACATTCTACTGAAACCCTCCCCTGAGGCCTCCCCTAAGATTCCTGCCTGCAAGAGAGAGATAACAGCCTGGAGACAAAGGCCCCAGGGCGCACGCACTATCCCTTCCTTTCTTCTTCTTCCCCCACAGGCACGTGTCTCCTGGACTCAAAGGGTCCCCATGAGACTTGCAACCAGGACGGCAATGCAGCAGCAGCAGCAGCTCGTCCCAGGCTCACCCCCTTGAACCTGTCCCCGAGCCCCACCCCTTCTCTGCCTTCCCAGGGGGGTAAGGCAGCCCCGCCTACGCGCTCCTATTATCCTTCCGTGCTCAGCCCCTCCTTGTTTCACCGTCCCCAGCTTTAATAAACACGTCCTCACAGCCACCTGGACTCGTGTTGTGAAGTCTTCCCTGCACAAAGTGAGAACCCACACACTAGGGCTGGCAACATTGTAATTACTAATCACATCCCTGCTGTTGCCTGTTCCGAGGAAGAAAAGACAGCTACTTAGGGAGGCAGGAGAGCCCACCCACTGACGTGGTTGGTGGGAGAACAGAGAAGGACAGACAGCTTAGAAGGTGACAGAACTACCAGGCTGACACATGGACCTGCTCACTGCTGTTTTCAAATGTCACCCACCTCCCCCTGGCCCTGCGTGGGTCTCAGACTAGTGGTTAATATTCGTCATCAAATCACAGGACCTGTATAATGGGGCAGCCTTTGCGTCAGAATCAGGAAACCCCAGCTGAACACCAGGGGTAAGGTGACAGGTACAAGGACGTCCAGGATGGACACCAGCAGAAACAGCAATCATGTCCCCGCAGCCATTTTCAGCAGGACCAGCTGTTCCCACGCCTCACAAGATGGCCACAGCCCCAAGTGCGTCCCCAGGACTGAGGAGGCCCGGGCATCCCTGAAGCACGCCCACGCCTGGCCAGGAGGGGGTGCACTAGCACCGGTTTCATTCCCTTCCTTTCGGTGGAGGGGACGTGCTTCAAACAGGATGTCTCCCTCCCGCCCGGGGGTCTCCCCTCTCTCTAAACGGACTGAACGCAGTTTCTTTACCCGTTATCGTGGCCGGGCGCCCTCTGCAAGGGCACCCCACCTTTAGGCAGGGCAGCCGTGACCTGCGCTTGAACAGCAGTTTGCACCAAGCCAGGGCACGGTGAGGGTCACCTGGCAGGTAGAGCACGTCATCACGGCGGCCCTGTCTGCCATGACGTTGCCCCTCTCGTCACACGAGAGGACGTGCGCTCAGAGAACTACGAGATTCCTCGGGGTCGGCCGGCGGCGTGGGCAGAGCCGGCCTTTGCAGCCAGGCAGGCGTGACTCTGCAGCCAGCTCTGTTGTCACATGTCACTTCCTTGGGCTCATCTATGAGGATGAGGGAAGACACCTCCACTGGAAGACCACAGGTGAGCCTGAGGAAGAGGTCACCCTTCTGGCAACAAATCATGGCCTCGCCAACGGCCCAGGCTCATCGTGGTGGGCCTGGCTGCCCGCTCTGTCTGACAGTTCCGGTCCAGCCCCTCGGCTGCTCCCCCTCCCACCCGGGATCAAGTTGGGGTGCTAACTGGTCTCACAAACGCAGGGCTCAGGAGACAGAGGAGTGACCAGGAAAGGAAGGAAGCCGAGAGCATGCGAGAAAGTGAGTCACCGCAGGTCCCTCCCGCAGAGTGGCTGTGACTGAGGAAGTGCTGGGGACAGCCGGCAGATGAGCGGCCGGCAGGGGAGCGTGTGGAGCTCCCACCCTGGGGGCTCAACAGTAAACAGCAGCCAGGCGGGGTGGAGGGAGACGGGGAGGGGCCTGGTGCTCGGGCAGCCGGCTAGGAGCTTCTGGGGGAAGACTGGGCCCCTGTCCCCTGACATGCCTCGCTTTGCGCCTCTGTGACTTCGAACAACAAACAGGAATCTTTGCGGAGGCTCAGCCTAATGGTGGCGCCGGGAGAAAAAGCAAGACAAGCGGGTGGGAAGAAGTTTCTCAGGTTCAGATTCTGGGTTTTCTTCGGGTTTGGATTGGTGATGGAAAGAGACTTTTCGAACCCCTCTTCTGACCTTGAGATCATTCAAACCACTGATCACCTCCTCTAGGGGTTCCTAAGGTTGGGTCAGTGAGTTTGTGAACCTCTAAACTGGTAAAACTGTGTGTGTGCATTGGGAGAGAGGGTCCAGAGCTTCCAGAACCACTGGGGGTTGAGACCCCAAAAGGGAGGCTTACACCATAAAGGAGGAAATGGAGACTTGAGGAGGCAGGGGGCTACCGGACACACAGCTTCAGTGTAAGCGTGTCCCGTGCACATTTGGAAAGTACTCAGACTCCAAGAAAAAACTATTTGTTGTTGATCTGGAGTTCCAGTTTAACTGGGTGTCCTGTAATTGTATTTGCTGAATCTGGCAATCCTAATTTGAGGTCACGGGTCACAGCCCAGCCCAGCCTTGAGCTCTCCTGCTCCCTGGGCTGAGCTTTCCACCCACCTGGGGCCATTCACAGCCAGAAACTACATCAGAGAAAACAAGCCAAACCCAGACCTGCCCCCTGAAGTGGCTTCAGTGCACGGAGACACAAGCCAGGAGAGCAGGAATCCCCCCCACACGCCGAGCTGCCAGGGGTCCTACTCAAAGACACCGGTGCAAGGACAGAAACGGGGCCCAAACTGGGGCACACTGTGCTCTAGCACTTCCCTGGGCTGAGAATCTATTCCAGAGCTGTTTTCATCGCTCTGAAGACAGGAGAAAGTTCTATGCCAGAGCAAGAAAACCCCAAACAAACAAACAAACAAACACAATAAAGCCTCAGCGGATCTTCTAGGCTGTCATCCAGAGCGCTGGAGAATGCTGTGAGAGCAGGGAGAGGGTTTTGCCCACCGGAGGCAGTGCAAAGTGAGCTGGGCTTGTCTGTGGGCATTTCCTGAAGCTCGTGCCTAAGATAGGTCCTTGGGTGTGATGATGTGAAAGCAGACACTTCCTAGTATCTCTGGATTCTGTACAGGAGCAAAGCTGCCCTCAGTGCAGCCAAGGACACGTCCCCGTCCCCCGCCACCCCCCCTTCCCCTCACCAGTGCAGCCGCAGCGCGTGGAGGAAGGCGGAGAGGCCCTCCATGATCAGGAGGATGGCCACGGTCAGGGTGGCGAAGGCGGCGAAGATGAAGAACAGCGCCAGACTCCCTGCCAAGCTCTTCACCCTCAGGCCAATGTGGATCACCATGGTCCAAAGCACCTCAGACAGCTCTGGGGACCGGGGAGAGAGACACGACATCCGGGTCATTCTGGTAGAAGTGCTGTGGACCTTGCATTTTGCTCTGCCACCCTTCACCTGAAGCATGCCTCGCATTCTGGCTTCCCATGACCTCAGTGGGACCACCGTGCATTGCTAACCTGGTAGAAGCGCTGATTCTGCCATCTGGGCATCGTTCTGTCTGGACTTATTCAGACTCCGGAGTCCAGACATAACCTTCACGAAATTTCCACTCTCCCTAGGTGACCCCCCCACCTCGGAGAGTGCCCAGAGATGGGGCAACCACAGCTTTCCGCCTGAGAGAAACACTCACGTGCATGAGCGAGGCTGAGCGCCCAGAGCCGCAGGTAGGAGGCGGTGTTGGAGATGCAGCCCAGGCAGTACTCAATGGTGTGGATGGCCTGGTGGACCATGGTGTCTCCGAAGTCAAACTGCGGTGGGAGGAAACCAGACAGGAGATGTAAGGCTGGAGGGGAGGGTGAGGAAGTCTGGGCTGTGGCCAGGTGGGCCTTTGGGCTCCACGGGCCGGGAGCCCCCAGTGTTAGACTCCAATGGTGACTTCAGCTATGCTGTCCCCAGAAAGCCTGCCTGGCTTCGTCCGACTGGGACACTCCCACTCCCCTCGGTACGCTACATTTTAATGAACTCCGTCTTCCTGAGAGTTTTCCCAACACATTTGGTTTTTCCTCCCTGCCGGGCTGTGGGCTTAAGCGGAGTGTATGCGGAAGTTGACAGCGCTCAGAGGAAAGACTGTCCGGACTTCCCCCCGTTGGACTCCCACCTGACGGTGCCCGGAGGGAAGCGCTCCCTGTGAATACACCAGGAGAGCAGGAAGAGCCCCTCCCGGCTTTGAGGCCCCAAACCTCTACAGTCACGTCACTCAATTACTTTTACAAACTGTTGGGAGCAAGATAACCAACCACCTTTTTCTCTTTTCTTTTTTGTGACTTCTGAAAAGATGACACAGGGAAATTTTAGCAAAACTTTTACTCATTGCTACTTGGACAGTAGATTAAGATCAGGCAGACTATCTAGTGCAGGGGTGTCAAACTCATTTTCATTGAGGGCCACATCAGCCTCGAGGTTGCCTTCCAGGCCCAGTGTAATTTTAGGACCGTATGAATGTAACTACTCCTCACCTAGGGGCAAGGAGCTCTACATTCGGCCCTTTGAAGGCAATCACAAGGCTGATGTGGCCCCCGGTGAAAATGAGTTGACACCCCTGGTCTGTTGGACGGCATTTAATTTGTTTTCCTCACACTCCCTTTCTCCCAGTTTCCCTTTCAACATCGGGTTCTTTCCAGAGTAAAGGGCAGGGCTGGAGCAGGCTTTTGGGAGCTCACATTTCGGGCTGCTCCACGCACAGCTGGGGGAGAACACAGATGCGCTAGAAGAACCAGGGGCATTTCGTGGCCTCTCGCTCTCCCGGGGAGAAACCAATAGCCACTACAGAACAGGAGGCCGTTCCGTTCCCAGGGCCCCTCCCTGCGGCCCAGAGGGCAGCTGCCCATCGGGCCTCCCCGCCTGCCCTGCCTTTGGGTCAGAGTCTATTTTTCGCTAGTTTCTTTCTGGACTCACAGGACTCCACACCCGAAGACCTAATACCAGCACTGCCTGGGGCAGTCAGGGGAGAGCAGGACGAGAAGAGGGTCTGGGCTGGGAAAGGGCCAACAGCCCTGGCCTCCTGGGTGTGGCCAGTGGGCAGAGGGACCCGCTCCAAGGGACAGTCTCTGAGCAGCCACCTCATTTCCCTCCCCTCGGACTATCTACCCCCAGAACACCCCAGGGCTTTCCTTCTGGAATAAGCTTGTCAAGTCACCCAGTGCCCCTGAAAACTAGGGTAATCCCAGTTACCTCAACCCTAACAAAGCTGTTAAGAGTTCTTTCCCACCACTGCTGGCTGTCGCCCCAAAGCCCACGCTCAGAGGAAGGAGAGGCCCCCCACTTCAAGGAGCGCAGGGCTTGACCCAAGAGCTCTGCAAAAGCACTGAGTGCTGAGCTCCCTGAGAGCCTGCCACTTCCAGCACTTTTAACCCGCCTCCAGTTTTTCCCCCCCCAAAAAAAAGGAAGGATGGAGGAAGTTTCCCTTTCAGGCATTGCCCCAACTTTCCTGTCCTTCATTTTTAACTTCCTGCTTTGTAACCCTGGGCAAGTTTTCTGTGTGATGGCGGAAGGTCCAGGGGTGAGTGTTCAGGGAGTCTGTCACTCAGATGCCCTGATGCGTCCGCCATGACCGACCATGAACTGCTGCAGACTCCCCGTCTCCGTTCCCCATCTCTGCTGAGCCCCGGTCCCCACCCTCTCTGATCCACAAACGGCCTTCCTGGCCGGCTCACCTGACCTCCCAGCGTGAGGTCTAACTGTGTGTCTGTCACTGTCACCTTTCCTTCCTCCCTCTTGAGACACTCACCTCCCCTACGTTTCCCTGCTATTCCTCTGGAGGGTCCTTCTGTCTCCATCTTGGTTCTTCCTTAAATGTGGGAGTCCCAGCCTCAGGCCTGACATCTTTCCTATAGCACTGCCACTCACCGCTTCAAGGCCACCCCTGGGAGTGAGTCCCAGATGGGCACCTCCACTCCCATGTTCCCCGTTTCCAGCTAGCTGTGCTTCACAGCCTCCTGGCGCAGCGCTGGCATTCAACTCAGAGCCCCCAGACTACACGAAGTAACTGCTGTTCTCTGACCCCACCAAGACCTACCTCTAGTCCATGCCCCATGTCAAACAGTGTCACTTCTTGTCCCCCAGGAACCCAAGCCCGGCAGTCACCGTTGACTGCCAATATTTGCTAAGGCACTGGGACCTGTAGCTTTTACTTCCCTAGTCTCATGTGGGTCCCTACCTGTCCAACTCGACCTGCAAGTACACTGCCTCACGCCAGGCCTCGTAATTCTTTCCTGGCTCACAGCGGACGGGCTGTCCCCCTGCCTCCAGACTGTGCTCCCTTGCCACTAGGGTATTTCAGCAGGGCACCTTCATCGTCACTTCCAGCTTCACCTGATGGCTCCCTGTAGTCCAAACCACCTACCGCTCATTTCTGCCAATCTCCAGCCTCACTGCTCACCAGTCCCCCAAACCCTGACTCTGAACTTCAGCCAGGCTGAACACCTGCCTATCACCCAGCCATGAGGGCCTGCAGGCCTCTGCACCTTTGCGGTGACTATCGATACCAATGGTTCTGCATCCCCTCCTCCCTCTGCAGAGCCTCCTGCTTGATCAGGAGCAATAATTCCCCAGGGAACCCTTCTCTGACCTCCTCTTCCCTGCCCCGACTCCTGTTTTCCAGGTGCCCTCCTTCTGTGTTGCCACAGCATCCTGGGTACGCTTTGGTCACAGCGTCTGTCATCGAGACGGTCTCCTCAATTTGTCTGGGAGTTCCATGAAGGCAAGGGCTATGTTTTTCTTCTTTCAGTTTCCGCCTCATTAAACAGAGTGCTTGATGCATGGAGGGTGAATGAATGGGTGGGCGGGTGGGTGGGATGAACACACTGGTGAGATGACATAGGAGGGAGAGGCCACTGACCCCGGCTGAGCAGTCACAGCCTTCAGAGGTTTCTCGGTCAGCTGCCCTGGCCCTGGTCTGCCACTATACTGAGTGCCCCCCGGGGGAGGGGCTGCTGCTCCCCCGGGGCTGGAGCGCTGGCCTGCATGGGGCCAGCAGGTTTCCACAGCCAAGCCAAATGGGGAAGCTCTAGAAGAAGTAGGCCAGACTTTTAAAAAAATGTGTTTTGTTTGAAATCTTTAGATAACTGTGACAGCTACCCAACTTGGGCTGCAGAGAACTCGACTGTGTGTGTTCCTGATAAAGATAAAGTGTTATGTCTACTTAGGAGCTACGAGAAATGCAGCCCCTGAGGGCAGCAGGGGCAGGGCAGGGACTGGGACAGCTGAATTACAGTCCATCTTGTTTGGATGTCCAACTGCCTGGGACATGGCTACAAATAAGGGCTGTTCTGACAGTGACTGTGACATATCAGTGCTCAGTTAGTAAGACACTTAGAAAGAGCAGTATTGTCGGAGGCGGTGTTACTGGGAGAGGGCTGGGCGCCTCGCTAGCGTGGGCACACGCCCCCGCCCCCACCAGCCCTTCCAGGTAGCTCAGCTAGAGACTAGGCACCGGTGGGTGGTCCAGAGGCACACAGAAGCTCCCTGGTGCCGGCATAGGAGCCTCCTGGCCTTCAGGCGGACTGAGCACTGTCTGTTTTTACACCAAACAGCAAAGATTTTCCCTTCCCATCTCACTGCCCCCTTACAGAGGACCAGGCGAGGCAGGAGAGGGAAGGAGTCATGGGTCTAAGTATTTTAGAGGGAAATTTGACGGGAGGGGAAGATGCAAACAGTGCAGCATGGCCTTTTAAAAACCCAGTTCCAAACTTGTATGTCACTAAATGAATTCTTGCTGAGCCAGAAGGCCTCCTCCAATGTGGCCTGAACATTTAGCCAACGTTCTTTCTGTTCCCTGTTATTATTCTGCGTGTGCAGCTGATTTAATATGAACTCCTTTCGTGCAGAAGGGTTGCTTTTTTCTGGGATACATCTAAGAGGCACAGCCCCCTTTTGAAAGCTGCCTACCTCCCACCTGGGTCACACAGAGGTAGGGCTGACCCCAAGCGAGGACGCAGCCGTCCTCACTTCAAGCATCGGCAGGCTGATGAGGGCAGCAGGAAGAGGCTGGCTGCATCTCAGACAGGGCGGGAGGGGAGATTTACTTGTAAGCACTCAGAGGATCAGGGAGAAACAGCTGCCCCCGGGGGCAGAGCAACCATACGTAACATCACAGGAGAGGCAGGCAGAAGCCAGTGGGATTTAACCCCCAAGGGGAGTCACTTCAAGAATGCCAGTGCAGACATTCCTTGTAGCTCCTCAGAAAGCCATTCTCAGAGGCATTAGATCAGCGAAGACAGAGGTGACCGACATGAGATGCAGTGAATGGAGATGAGCTTTTTCAGAACGTGGGTTCACGAACTGGTTAGAAATGGCCAGTGAGATGCAGGGTACGCGGGTGTCACGTGTGGCCCCCGGATGCAGCAGGCTCAGCAAAGTGATCACAAGGACGGGAAGAGAAGCCCCAGATAAACATGAAGGCAAAGCAGCTTGTCTCTTACCACTTCATCCTCGGTAGGCTTGAAAACACAAAGTGACACTTAGTGGGAAGCCGGGGCACACGCAAGGGCACAAGTCACGAACACAAGCCTCCTGATCGCTTCTCGGGGGAGGACTGTCAGTATCAAAGGGGTCTGGCGTGTTGGAGGCGGGCCTCCTCAGCACACATGGAAAGCAAAACCAGCAGGATCTAGAGCGTTATTGCCGTTTCTTTTTTAAAAAGTCATATACATTGCGAAAGTGGTCAGCCAGACGGAAACGTCCCGTCCTCAACTCCTGTTCTGTTTGCTTTAAAAAGAATATAACGAATGGATGAGATTCCAAAGTTCAGAGGCTTTGTGGTGTGAATGGTCGGGCAAGGAGACTGGGTGTTCAAAACCTGAGCTGGGAGATGGGGGTTTAGGAAAAGTGCAGCTGAGCCTTACTCTTTGTCAGTCTCCCTATAAAAAGTAGGGAAGTGACATTTTTAACAGGCTCCAATAAAATGTCTGCAACAAGAGCACATCAGTGGGACAGGACTTCAAAAGTAACAGGGACTACAGTTCCAACGGAAACCATCCTTGGAAGGGGCAAGGGATGAGGATGCTGCCTACGTGGGCCGTGTGGCTGCAGAGAGCTGGGCAGCTGAGGCTTATTCTGCCTCGGTGCCCGGGAGAGCGGTTAGTAGTTGGGCTCTGCATGCAGCTCAGAATTCAGGAAGCCAAACAACGGAACAAAACTGCTGCAGGCTCTGCAGGCAACACCTGCAGTTTAGAGCAGGGCCCACTGGACAAAGCGGTGCTGCCCTAAGAGGTCCAGAAGGCGGGCTGATCATTAGCGTTAGCATTTCCAGTTTGCAAGGAGAAGACTGGAGTGAGGCCACGTAGAAACACAAGACTAGGGCTGACCCAAGGAAGGAAGGAGAGGAGGCCCACGCCACTGGATCTTACCTCTTCTGCATCTTCTGAATGGGTGGAGAGCTGGTCATGCTGAATAATCTCAGCATCCTCCTCTGTCGGTCCGTTGCCCACCCTGATCCCACCAAAGTTGAGAGTTCCCTACACACGTGAACAGAAAGAGTAGAATTTGCCTGGGCTTTAATGTGACATTTTGTGAGGTGGGGAAGGGCGAAGGTTAGTACATACAAACCTCAGAAAAGCATATATGCTAACGACAAAAACGAAACCTGCTGATCAAACAGCTCAGTCAAAACGGGCACGGTTCCCACCCCGACCGCCGCCGCCCCAGCCCCAGCCCCAGCCGCGTCCACCACCTTGTCCCGGTGGGAGGGCACACGCCGTTCTGCCTGCTGCACCAAGAGACGCTGACCTTGCCTTGGCCACTGCTCATTGCAAAGCCTGCGTCAGCGGGAATGCTCGGTAGGAACAGACTCTCCTAACAAGCAGAGCTCTATCTGTAAAGCCTTCAATTTCTCTGGAACTGAACTGAAGAGCAGGCTTGCTATGAGGGAGGGGCGTCAAATGACATGGTGGCTGTAACCTGGTCTGATAGGCTTTCAACAGGAGCCCCAAGGGTTCCGGCAACCTCTCCCAGAAATGTAGCGGGTCTCTTCTACCCAGGAACAAAGGACTTCCTAGGTCAGGGAAGGAGAAAAATGCTTAATGTACATAAGCTTGTGGCTAGGGAGTACCGAGATTTAAAAAAAGAAAGCAGCCTCCCTTCCCTCAGTGGAGGGTCCTGGAGTGTGAAGACAAGCCTTTTCACAGGTACGCGGGCAGGTGCTGAGGCCTATTTGCTTCTGCTCACGTCTCAGGCAGAGTTTTCAGCGGGGCTCCAGAACCAGAATTTCTGCGTCAAGCTGATTTGGAAAACCTCCGGTTTACAGAGGCCAAAGGGCCCAGTGGGTACAAAAACCAGGCAGAAGTGGGATCAAGTCTGACAGGTACCGTTCAGTGCTCAGCCTGCCACAGAGGGGAGGGGCTGGGGAGATGGCCCCAAGACCCACTTCACACAGTTTCTGTCTGGGGGCCGAGCAAGGCAAGAGTGGGAGACGGCGCTCCAGCAGAGCGGCCTTGTGGGCAGGCAGCGCACACAGTGTGTGCACAGGCATGGCCCGCCGTCCTGCAGGTACAGCCGCCAGGCCTCACCATGCGGGCAGGGTCTCTGTCTTCCAGCAGCGGCTCTCACGTGCTGATTAGAGAAGCCACTGCATCAGAATCACCGCGAAAGCTGCGTTTCAGCAAGTAGAGATTCTCAAACACTACTCCTGGAAAGTGTAAATGTAGTAGGTTTGGGGTGGGGCCTGGGAAATCTGTATTTTAATATCTCCCCGAGGACAAACTGTAGAATCATTGTGATTGTCAAAACTGAAGATGCACACACACACACATACACACTCACTCACAAAATGCATGCGCCCTTTGAGGTGCAGCAACCTCACCCACTGCTGGGAACTGGCTTGTGAAATTTAGTCAAGGACAGGGATGTGCCCTGCACTATTACTGTGATGACAAAGAGCTGGGACCAGCGAACACGTCCATCCGTGAGAAAGGGATTGCATCATTTAGCATATCCAACAGGATTGCCTATGGAGTGCTAGGTGACTATGAGACCACCTCCAGGAGGCACTAAATTTTTAACCACCCAGTAAATCAAGGGGCAGAACAGCTACAGTTTAAACATAGCTCCTAATGTGTTTTATTCTTTCCTATTTTTTCTTCCTTCTAATGTGTTCCTAATATTTAATATACACATATGTCTGTCCACACGTACACTTGTGTCGATAGATGGCAGATCTAAGCTGACATGTGCAGAAAAAACCTAAAGGCAGAATACCTTTGAAAAGGAGAAGGGTGCTGGGGACAGGGGCGCTTCTTGCTTTTATTTACATTTTCTTTTTTTCTTGAATTTTTATAGGAGTTTATGTGAGCCAAACAGGTGACATATCCTGGGGAGCAAGATCCCAGCTGCTCCCTTACTTGCGGTCTCTAACCAAGTGCGCCCGGTGCTTTAATTTTACTTTGCGATGTCAGTAGGGGATTGTCTGGGTTATTCCCACTTTTATTTCTTCTCCTGCTAATCTGTTTTAACACCCTAGGAAACAAATGTAAAGTTCACCAGGTGATTCTGATGTGTAGCTAGGTTCGGGAACCACCGAAGCCCTGGGCACCCCCAGATCACACAAACTGTACACCTGACAACCCTCAGAAGGCGGGCTGAAAGGGCAACAAAGAGTGTGAGTGACAGGAGAGGCCTCCTGGAGTGGGTCCAAGGGCACAGGAGCTAGGCTTCACAGCTCCTGAGCAGAAGGCCCATCCTGAGCTTTCCCCAGCCAGAGGACAACGTGAGGGGCAGACAGGTCAAACCTCCCAGCCTAACGACCGTCCTTCCAGAACACGGGGGATGAGAGTTACAGGAAGGGGGAAGGGACACACACACCAGCAGAAAACAGAAAAAAAATTAAACTGGGATACACAGCTCACAGACAACCAAGAGGACACAGCACAGAACAAAAACAGGTTAGTGTTCACATCCTCAGCCCTTGGGGTCAAAAACCCAGGGCCCTGTTAATGGAACTGTCATCCTGATGTCTTCAGATCGCCCACCAGATGTTTGGCTAACAAAACAAACAAGCAAACAAATAAACAAAGCCACCCAGTGGGCTAAGACAACCCTATGAATGTGCAGGTTTCTAGCCTAGGGACTTTCAACTCGAAGAGTCTGAAAGACAAGGATGCCAGATTCAAAAGCATCGAGACTGACGCACGAGAGGCACCCCGTAAAAACACAGAGTAGTAGAAAGAAGAACGCAGGGAAAGAATGTCAATGAATGGATAGTACGAGAGGGGGCTTTACGTGTTTGTAAAAAAGTTCTCATAGGAAAGGAGAACGTCTTTACTTGAAAATAATTTTAAGCAGCAATATTCAAATATCTGCTGATCCAAAATA
Organism: Macrotus californicus; assembly: GCA_007922815.1. Classification (NCBI taxonomy): domain Eukaryota; kingdom Metazoa; phylum Chordata; class Mammalia; order Chiroptera; family Phyllostomidae; genus Macrotus; species Macrotus californicus. The sequence goes on along the minus strand of VMDR010002240.1, from coordinate 23,863 downwards.
TCAGCCCTCTTAGCCTAGTTCTAGAAGGACGATCACAGTAGTTTTCTTGAGTTCCAAATGATCAGAAACACCTAATGAAAGACACGGTTATCCGTCTAAGTATTTTCTTTTCTTTGAAAGGAGTATGTTGCTACCAGGACCCAACAGCACCTGAGTACTCCCTGATGGTCAGGCGTAAAAATCTTACAGATTCGTGATCTAGAACAGTTTGGACCAGCTTGATATTAGGATGTTGTAAGATTTTGGTTAAGAGATGTTTTTAAGGACAAATATTGAAATGCTTAACAAAGTGCTGATACTGAACCGTCAATTGGTATGGGAAGACGGACACATCAATGTGGTGGACACCTCTGGTCATTACACCAGATGAACAGCACACACACGAGACACAGGGCAGAACGGGGCTCTCGCTGGAACGGCTGAGGGCGTGGGGACTTCTGAGCTCCCCACGAAAAAGTAGACGTGTATGAGCTCCCACTGGAGAGACAGTCAGTCACAGCCAAATGGACCAGATGGCCAGGCATCATTCTAAAGCAGAACTTTAAGTGTCGGAAATCAATTCAAGGATTACAGAGATGTTCTTGCTCCATGCTGAAAAGTCATCCAATCCACGGTCACAAAATACAGACATGAAAGGAGAGGAGTCCGAGAGCTGCCACCTTGGATTAAGATGACAGGATTTGGGAGCGGGTACGACAGCCACTTTGCTTTGCAAACGTGACTGTACTGTACTACATTTGGATGGAAACTTAGTTGGCCAACGGTAAAGATGATATCAGCATCTACTCATAAGAAGTGGACGTCTTTCCTGTTGTCTCAATAAATAATGAGGACATACTTCCCAGAGCACACGTGTCCCATGCTCTCAATACAGTTAACAAGAATTCTGCTGCACTGTTTGCTACCTTTTTAAACAAAATGTGATGGGTGGTCGGTTTAAGTTCACTCACTGTTGCAGCCGCTGCTGCCTCTAGTCCCTGTTGGCTCGGGGTTGGGCTGACTGGGGCCTCCACGGGTTGCCCTTCCTGATAGTGGATGGAAGAGAAGAGGAAAGGGGAAGGAAACAAAAGAGGGAGGGGGTGAAGGGGGAGACGAATGCAGGGCACATGGAAGGATGAAGATGGTCAGAAAAGGGAGAAGGGGGGGTCTGGTAACTCAGCCGCTCTCCAACAGGAGCAATCATCTAACAGCCATATGAGAGTCATGCAAAAAAAGATCTCCTGGGGTTTGCCAGTGCAATAAGTAAGCGTCACTGCATAGCTAGAAATGAACATGGGGCACCTCGAATGTGTGTATAGAGTTCATACGCACACATACATTAAGTAAATACAAGTATGTATGTTGCTTTTAAAAAAAGGAAAAAAAGAGAAACTGCATGCTTCAAATCAAAGCTTTTTCCCAGATGTTTTGGCTGGTGAAAGTCTCACGGTCTTATTTCTAGAGGAAATGTCTCGGCGTCAGCCCAGGTAAACCACATGAGTGCGTTCACCTGGCTGCAGCTCTTGCAGCCTTGCCTCTAGACAGACCCAGACCCGGGCTTTGCTGAGCACAGAATAAGCCAGACATGACCAGGAAAGGTAAAAGCGTATCACTTATTCTCTATCCCCGAGCTACTCAAAGCCGAATCCAGAGGTCTGGGCAGCAGAAACATAACTTTTTGATGTCAGTGGGTCCAGTGCTCATGCTGGGATATGACATGAGTGCATTTTAAGAGTATGTAGATTTACGCACAATTCATCAGATCCAATGAGGAACTGCCTTGATCTTAAAAAAAAAAATCTAGTAACTTTCAGCAACAGAAATCCACCTACCAAATGCTTCTTCCTCAAATATTGGTGGCGAAGGACCAGCGGTTTAAACAGCAGCATCCATGGCACACAGAGCAGCGCGACCACAACCAGAAAACACTGAGTCCCTTTCTGCAAAGAAGGACAAGGCACCGCACATCAATCAAACACGTAGTTCCCAACTCCGGCACAAATTAACCCCCAAATAGCACTTTCTTACTCATCTGCGAGTAACGCTATCCAGTTTCTCAAAGTGATCAGAAGAAGTGGCAGAGCCCAGAAACTGTTCCACAGGATGAGAGTTATCATTCTACCATTTTTGGATGCAGAAATTACAGTAGACCCTCCCACGTAAGGAGGACGGGCTGAATTTAGATCTGGATGTATGAGCTGAAAACCAAATTCTACAGAGAGGGATTTTTTAAAGGTTTTTTAGGGCCACAGAAGCATCTCACTTCTTGGCCTGGGGTAACCACCTAAGCCGGTCCGTTTCTGGGTTGACGCACCTGTCCAGAGTATAGCATTGAGTGTTCAATGTCCTCGTAGGAAAAGAGGAACATGTTTATGAAATGGATCAGAAGGCTCGGTGCTTTCTCAGATGTGTGAGCATCATAGGCCGTCCACTTGTAAAAAATAAGGATAACCAAGTAGCCAAACAAAGAGGTCATGAAGATTATTTCGGGAATAAATCCAAAGTAGATATTCAGGGGCTTCCTAAAATAGCTAAAAAGGAAGAGAGAAAAACGTGTGAAAAGTAAATAGACCTAGGGTCACCCCTACTCCAGGTGGAGTCCACTAGATTTGCTCCTAACGTGCCCTCAATTCTGTCTGTATCACTTGAAGAAGCAACAGCCAGAGAAGCCCTGGAGGCAACACAGACAAGCAGAATGAACTACGACTTCCCAGCTTCTGGACCGTGAACAGCTCCCACACCATCCGCACCATTCTCCCATGAAGGAGAGACTGGAAAGTCTAGTACATTCCAAGACACAGTTCATAATTTTGTGTGAGTTACACATCAAGGAAAAACAAAAAGTCACTCATTTTGATGAAAATCATACAAGGTCCCTTCAAAGGTCTTTACTGCAATTCTAAATTGCTAAGGGAATAATATTAAGCAAACCCCATTTAAGAACAGGTGATTTCTTAAAAGCTCTTAAAAAATATATGTATAAAATGGGGTTCTGAGCTACTGATCCCTCCCCCAAAATGTCAGAAATTCCTTAGGCAAAAGCATTGTCTAAACTATACACATTCTTACGGCAGAACCAGAGCAACTCACATGTGGTTGAAAAGGCTCAGGCTGACCCCGAACATCATGTGGACGATGCCCAGGATGACAGACATCTTCATCTTAAAGGAGTTGAGGAAGGTCAGTTTATTGGTGGCGATGTTCCAAATCTGTTACAACCCAAGAAAGCAAAATGTATTACAAAGAGTGCTCAAATGGAAAAATAGTCACACGTTTTAAAACATAGGGTTTTTTAAAAATTATGGGAGATTCTAAACATATATGTGAGTGGAGAGGGTGATGTAACAAAGAGCTCCCACACGCCCGTCGCCTGACTTCAACAGCTACTACCCGTTTGTTGAGTCTCGGGCAATCTGGTGTCTTCACACCCTCAACCTGCTCCTCACCTCTGGATTATTGTGAAGAAAACTCCAGACATCCTATCATTCTACCTGCAAATATTTCAGGGAAGATCTCTAGAGGGTAAGGACTCCTTTTATTTATTTTTATTTTTTAATATATTTTATTGATTATGCTATTATGGTTGTCCCATTTTACCCCCTTTATTCCCCTCTGCCCTGCACACCCCCTCCCACCCACATTCTCCCTCTTTAGTTCATGTTCATGGGTCATACATATAAGTTCTTTGGCTTCTACATTTCCTATACTATTCTTAACCTCCCCCTGTCTATCTTCTACCTACCATTTATGCTACTTATTCCCTGTACCTTTTCCCCCTCTCTCCCCACCCACTCCCCTGATGATAATGCTCCATATGATCTCCATTTCTGTGATTCTGTTCCTGTTCTAGTTGTTTGCTTAGTTTGTTTTTGTTTTAGCTTCAGTTGTTAATAACTGTGAGTTTGCTGTCATTTTACTGTTCCTATTTTTGATCTTCTTTTTCTTCGATAAGTCCTTTTAACATTTCATATAATAAGGGCTTGGTGATGATGAACTCCTTGAACTTGACCTTATCTGGGAAGCACTTTATCTGCCCTTCCATTCTAAATGATAGCTTTGCTGGATAGAGTAATCTTGCATGTAGGTTCTTGCCTTTCATGACTTGGAATACTTCTTTCCAGCCCCTTCTTGCCTGCAAGGTTTCTTTTGAGAAATCAGCTGACAGTCTGATGGGCATTCCTTTGTAGGTGACTGTCTCCTTTTCTCTCACTGCTTTTAATATTCTCTCTTTATGTTTCATCTTGGGTAATGTCATTATGATGTGCCTTGGTGTGTTCCTGTTTGAGTCCAACTTCTTTGGGACTCTCTGAGCTTCCTGGACTCCCTGGAAGTCTATTTCCTTTGCCACATTGGGGAAGTTCTCCTTCGTTATTTGTTCAAATAAGGTTTCAATTTCTTTCTCTTCCTCTTCTCCTTCTGGCACCCCTATGATTTGGATGTTGGAACGTTTAAAGACGTTCTGGAGGTTCCTAAACTTCTCCTTGTTTTTTTTGAATTCTTGTTTCTTCATTGTGTTCTGGTTGAATGTTTCTTTCTTCCTTCTGGTCCACACTGTTGATTTGAGTCCCGGTTTCCTTCCCATCACTGTTGGTTCCCTGTACATTTTCCTTTATTTCACTTAGCATAGCCTTCATTTGTTCATCTAATTTGCGACCATTTTCAACCAGTTCTGTGAGCTTCCTGATTGCCAGTGTTTTGAACTGTGCATCTGATAGATTGGCTATCTCTTCATCACTTAGTTGTATTTTTTTTGGAGCTTTGGTCTCTTCTTTCATTTGGGCCATTTTTTTTGTCTTGGTGCGCCTGTTACATAGTAAGGGGTGGAGCCTTAGGTGTTCACCAGGGCGGGGCAACCCACGTCGCTGCGTTGTGACGCTGTACGTGGGGGAGGGTCCGAGAGGGAGCAGTGCTGCTTGCTCCGCTCTCTGCCGGTTTTCGGTCACTTCCCCCAGTCCCCACAGTCAAATTGGGCCCTTCTGGTGCTGATTCCCGGGTAGGTGGGCTTGTGTACGTTCTAGGACCCCGTGGGTCTCTCCAATGAGCTCTCCTGTGAGTCCGGGAGTTTTTCCCGCTGCCGCCGCCTGAACCCCCACAGGTGTTTTCAGTCAGAGGTTTGAGGCTTTATTTCCACACACTGGAACCCTGGGTTGCATGGTCTGTCTCGCTCCCCAGTTGTTCCTCCGGGTTTATCCGCATGTGGGTGTGGGACCGCTTGGTCCGCCAGCCGCCGCCTCACCTGCTCAGCCAGCTGTGCCTTGCCTGCCCCAGTCCGCCAGCCGCCACCTTGCCGTGAGTCCTCTCCACCCGGCTGCTCGTCTCCGCCCCTCCTACTGGTCTGGGTGAGTGTTTCTTCTTTAATTCCTTGGTTGTTGGACTTCTATATAGTTCGATTTTCTGTCAGTTCTGGTTGTTTTTTGTTTTTAAATTTGTTGTTGTCCTTCTTTTGGTTGTGCGTGGAGGCACAGTGTGTCTACCTACGCCTCCATCTTGGCTGGAAGTCCCCAAGGTAAGGACTCCTTTTAAAAACAGGACCACAATACTGTTACCATACTCCAAAGCATTAACAATGATTCTTTAATATCAAGAAATATATAGTCAATATTCAAATTTCTGATTGTGTTCAAATTTTTTAAATTCACTCATTTATTCCAAGTAAGGTCCCAGATTTGGCCTATATGCCATGATTGTTGATATAGCTCTTAAGTCTCTAACCTGTGGGTTCTATCTCCAGCTCTCCTTTTTTATTTCTTGCAGAATATTTGCTGAAGAAATTGGGTTGGTTATCCGTAGATGTTCCCACAATCTCTGTTTTGCTGACCATGTATGTCCTTGTGGTGCTGTTGGTCCATCTACTTTTATTTTTTTTAAGATTTTATTTATTTATTTTTAGAGAGGTGAAGGGAGGGAGAGAAACATTAATGTGTGGTTGCCTCTTGAGCACCCCCTCCTGGGGACCTGGCCTGCAACCCAGGCCTGTGCCCAGACTGGTAATTGAACCAGTGACCCTTTGCTTCGCAGTCTGGCGCTCAATCCACTGAGCCACACAAGTCAGAGTGGCCCATCTACTTTTAAATATTAATTGCCTTAAGCTTTGTCCCCTAAGCCCTGGACACCTGTAATATTTTTCCTGACAGTTCTGCCAGCACTTGGCCATCAGATTACATTTCCTAAATCATGAGTCTGACGCAGTCACTTCCCTGAGCCAAAACCTCCCCCTGAACCCTCACCATCATCTCCAGGCTAAAGCGCAAAATCTATAGCTTGTAAACCAGGACTTCTGCCATCTAGCCCAGCATCTTTCTTGTTCTTTCTTTTTTTCCCTGAACTGGCCTCTTCATGAAGAGCTTATCCTCAGTAACTTGTAATCTGAAAAGTTTTGACCGGTTCTCTGTCCAGCCCCAATCTCACCTGAAATTCAGCTCTACAACTCCAATCACCTGATGGACATTTTTACCTGAGTGTCCCACAGGCACTTCGAACTCAACACCTACCCTGTAAGCATCAAATGAAATGTCTGCAAAAAAACTCTGTAACTACAGAACACTGTATAAATGTGAGATGATATTACTGTTAGACTCCAAACTACTTGAAAGCAGGAATTCCATCTTAAAGTTCGGTGTCTCTCCCAGCAGGCACTATGGCTTGCAGACAACAGGAATTCAATACACATTTGTTAAATGTTATTAAAACTCTCCAAGCCTCAGTTTCCTTATCTGTCCAATAGGAATAGCATTATCTACCTGAGAAATTGTTTGAGGATAAATCAGACATGCTGAGGGCTCAGTACAGTGACTGGACCATTGCAAGCATTTCAGTGGCATTAACTTCTCTAATAATTAAAATAATCAACTCTGTATCTCCCCGCCTCTGTGTGTTTCCAAACACTTCTCACCCATAACAATCTGAAATATTTTCAAAGGCCAGATTGACCCCCTTTTTAACAAGAAACCTTAATCTTTCTGGCCCATGATTTTGTTTTTGCCCTGGAATTTTATAATCCTTACAACACTTATTCTTCAGTTTCCCCTCCCCCCTTTCTTCAGCACACACTACAAAAGATTTAATCTCACTTTATTTGCCTAAGTATTTGAAACAAATAATTAAATTCTGGGATAAGTTCTTATAAGTATACAAAAATAAGAATGGAAATCTAAACCCATAGGGAAGAGCTATTTCTATTTTGTCAAAACATATGCGAAAAATAAAACCCAAATAAAATAACCCGGGAAGGAGTCTAGAAAGTCATTCTTCCCAGAGTTGATATTATTAGCTGCCTCTGAAATAAGCAGTACAGGAAGAGTTATTTTGGCTCCCAAGGCGCTTGGGTCTTTTATGGCTTTCAAGTACACTAGACAGAGAAACCAAGGTTTTCCAAAAATATGTCAACTAAAAGTCAAATAACTGTCTCCACTTTCATTCTCTGGCTTTCGGGTTACCATGAAAGATTTTAGCATGAGACACATAGGAAGGGGGTGCTCTTACTGGATCGATGCCAAAAGGGTAGGGTCCACCAAAAACTCCAGGGACAGTTGGGTTCAGCTGGAGCACAGGGTTCCCCCGAAGCGTCTCTTCCCTACCACATCAGGAGAAAACTTGCATTTATTTTTTATCAACAGAGGGGAACTACTGGGTCCAAAAACTAATTCCAAAAGAACCTACTACAGCCATCTCGTCCCTTCAGTAAAAGAACAGGGACTAGCATCTGAGATGAGAAGAGATCAGAGATAACAACAAAAAATTTAAACACAAATATACAATCACGTAGGGAACTTCGAATATCTGCTTCTACAGAAAGAGTCGGTGTGCCTGATCTGGTCTCAGCGCCTGGAGAAGGCTGCACAAACCACAAAGTGCTTCCCAGGCCGGGACACACAAGGGGACAGTGCCTTCTTCTGAGACAGAGACACTGCCAACCAGCTTCCAAAGGAGCGTTAATTTACCACTTGGACATGGTCAGCTCTGGAAAATCAGAGCTGACTCTGAAAGGAATAAGCTTTGACTTTTAGCTTCTTTTGCCACTTACGTCCAATTATATAAAAACATAGGCCGGACGCTCCAGGATGATCCGAAGATGTTAAGAGACTTGGAAAAGCAATCATTGTAGATGAGGCCAGTGTAGATGGAGAAGACACCCATCAGAAGAATAATGTACCGTCCGCTGAACACAGTGTTAAACATCTGGGAACCAGAAGAAAGAGGTCGATGAAATGTGCTCGCCGTAGCTTACGCTGTGACAGTGTCGTTCACAAGACACCGGACCCTCGCTGTCACAGCCCTTTACCCGACCCTGGGTCAGAGAGCCTGAAGTGAAGACCGACAGACAGCACAAACAAGAGCTTCGCCTTCACGGCACATGGCCTCTTTAAGTGTGAGAACAAACGTAATCTCTCCATAAATCCGTGACAAAAGACTTCCAGATCATGATTTGCACAATCAATGCTCGAGGAGTTACAAAGTTTCAGTGTGCCGCAGACTTAAATAAATTATTACCTCATTCTCATTCTTCTGGGAGAGAATCCGGCTCTCCCTTAACACCATCCATACAGCAAAAAGGGTCATCAGAATGCCATGGCCAAAGTCCCCAAACATCACAGCGAACAGGAAGGGGAAAGTGATGATGGTATACGGAGCTAAAAAGAAGCCAAAGGATGTCAGATGGGTACCAGACTTATTAGGGTGATCACTTTGCAAGGTGCATGAATGTCTAATCGTTATGTTGTGCACCCGAAACTAACATAATGGCGTATGTCGCCCGTACTTAAAAAACAAACCAATGTGTTCCTGTGTTTCCAAAGAAGGAAAAAGGCGAAGCACAGAAAACCACAACTCCCAACACATCACGGCCCTCCCCGTGTGCTGAGATCACTGTAAGGTGGTTTATCTTTCTCCAAGCAGAGCAGTCGGCTGCCTAGAGAAAAGCTTCCCCCGCAAAGCAGCTCTGACGGCTGAACTACTGCTGGCGTTTTACACAAGAACACAGGAAGTGAAAGTTTTGCCTCCAGCGTTAGCAACAATGTGTTCTGTTCTTTAATTCCTTTCTTCTAACCCCTGGGACAGGGCCCCTGGAGCCGCCCAGCTTTCTTCTCTTGTGTAGCAACCATTTTCCAGCTGAGTAAAGCTACTGGGTAGGTGGGAAAAAGCCCAGAACCTGGAGCAAAGCCGGGGCCGCAGAAGACTCCAGCTGAAAATGAATTCTCAGACTCTTGATTTAATACTTAACTCTCCAAACAGAGGAGAAATCTGCTTTGTGCCTAGCGTGGTCAATAATTACCATATTTTCTCTAACCTGGAACAGGGAAGCCATTTTAAAATGTCAGATATCTTGGAAAAAACTTTTTGCTTAAAGCAGTTCCTGCCAATGATGTGTCAGAGGAAGGCAGGTGTTTTATAGCTGTGAGGGCGCACGGGGGAGTGCAGCCCGCTGTGCTCAGTCCTATAAAACCACCTGCTCTTTACGTATGCAAGATTTTTCTCCTGTGATGGGAACTTGAATGGGGTCATTGCTGTACTTCTTTCAAAATTTAATAATAAAATTATGAAAATGTTACACACATTTTAAAGTTTTTATGGTATGACTTTTGCTTCATCATCAACAAAGTTTTCCACATAACTTGTACTGTAAAATCGGAGAACAGGAGGGCCTCCTGAAGACGAATGGGCACCTCTTTACAGGAATTACACGAGAGCTGAGGTCTTGATATCTTTAGTTTTTTTCTTTTTAAAGATTTTATTCATTTATTTTTAAAGAGAAGGGAAGGGAGGGAGAGAAACATCGATGTGTGAGAGACACATCAATTGGTTGCCTCTCTCATGCCCCCACCCGGGGACCTGGCCTGCAACCCAGGCACGTGCCCCCAGGAGCCAAACTGATGGCCTCCCGGTTCCCAGGCTGGCGCTCAATCCACTGAGCCACACCAGCCAGGGCAATATCTTGAGTTTTAAGCCAGTTGTTCAATAGCATTTAAAGTGATGCATTGAAAGAGACAACAACCAAAAAATAAAACCTCTAGAGAGAAACAACTCAAGCTCTTTTACCTGGATTTATCTCTCGGTAAGTTCCAATTCCATAAGCATCTACGATGTTCTGAAAGCCATATGTGAACTTGTTTGTCTTGTTGTAGGTGGGGGGAGTCTGGTTCGTCTGCATCCTGTTCAAAATGGAGGGCACGGTGGAGCCGCTGTGTTCCTGCGAAACATTAAGCACGTAAATCTCAGCAGGCCATCCTAAAGGTGCTCGGGGTCTCGCAGGAGTACGTGTGTGCCAAAACCCACTGAACGGCACACATAAAATGTATTTTATTCCATGGAAATTATATCTCAACCTTTCACAGTCTTTGGGGAAACTGAAACTAGGTATAAAATTTACAGTGAAAGGTTTAGATTAAGTCTTGGGAAGAAAACCTCACTGTGAAAAAACACCTAATTCTAAAAGGTGTACCCAGCAAACACACGGCACACGTCTTTCTCTGGAGACACCCTCAGCTGCCTTCGGAGGAGAGTCGGTGTCCTCTCCCCTGTTTACGGAGAGAGCGGAGCTCGCCTCCACTCCTCTCTCCACCGTCTCTAACCCCCAATCCCTTGCAGTCCAGCTGAGCATGCTTATTCAAAGTGGCTGCCGGTCACCGGGTTCAAAGGCCTTTTCTCCCACATGCAAGCTTGACTCTGGAGATCTTCCCCTTCTTGGGTGAAAATCTTGATTCCTTAGGAGTCCCCTCCCGCTCACTGACTGCTTTTCACATCTCTCTGCTGGCTTCTCCTCCTCGGCCTACCCCAGACTCTGCGGGGCCCTTGAGGTGCTATCTCCAGCTTCCTTACTTCCTCTCTCTGAGGTCTCACTGCCTCTTCTTTTCCTGGCCGCAGGCTGCGCTGCAAGCCGTGGGGGACTCACCGTGCCCCTTCGGAGTGCGAACTGGATGGAGTCAAGGTCAGTGACAGGGCACCAGACCTCTGCAATCAGACACTTCTGAGTCACATCTATGTTGCACAGGTTCAGGGTGTGGTAGATGGCCTTCATCTTCCGCACTTTGATGAACCAGACACGGATGTTCTTGGCAGCTGCCTGCAGAACCCTCTGGCGGTGATCCTCTGTTTGATTCAAAACCTTCGGGAGAGAAAGGACCATGGGAGGGGCCCTCCGAGCACCAAGTCTAAATCTCAGGTTATGATGGTTTCTGAGAAGGGTTTCTGGGGGTCTGTTTTTTTTTTCCTTCCTTTGGCTACAACAGCTTTTTTGGGGGGAGTGGGGACAAAGTATAAGAAGTTAGAGTTCCAGTTACTAAGGTTCATTTTTGCTTAGCTTCAAGCTCAAGAGAAACCCGAGAAAACGGATTTTACCTTTTTACTATCCACTCAATCTCACTACCAAATCTATGACACAACTTCGAGGTCACTGGCTTTTACATGGATCATGGAAGAGTGGGGACTTTCCACGTGAGGCCTGTAACTCAGGCTCGGAGAAGCCAGCGTCACAGGCCCAGGCGCTGACAAAGGAGCGAACCCACACTGAAGAACAGCACGCTGCAGAACCCCCGAAATCAGCCTGCGTCAGGGAACACTGGGAAAGAGGCAGTGCTGACCCACCATCTGCCTGTGTCAAGAGAGACCCCATAACAGCAGACAGGAGACAGGAGGGTCCAGAAACCCGAGTGGGGAGTCAGACTGCCACACCGTTGTCATCAGGAGGCAGATAAGGCTGTACGTTCCTGCCAGGCTCAGGGAGGAAGACTATCTCGGTGCCCACCCTTCAGAAACCAGTGCAGAGCTCCGTCAGAGGAATTATGTCACCAGGACTAGAGTGGGAGAGTGGGGCAGGGACGTTTCACACTCTGCTGCCTTATCTGTCACCAGATAGTCAAGATTTTAACAGCAGAAAAGGAGCTAGGCCGAAATTGGGCAAGCAACCCACGGCTCATACTTCTGTGTGAACATCTGTCTTAAATCTCTGCGTCTCTTTGAAGAGGAAAAGACAATATACTAGTCATTTTAGCACAAGTCGCTGTCACAGCTCTTCACGTCAGTTCAGAAAAGCAGCAGTGACTACTCCCTGAACCACGGTCTGGGCAGTAGTGTGACTCCACAGAGAGGTTTGGAAAAAGGCCACGGCATGTTAGGGAAACTCTTAAATCACTCGAGAATAAAGGAACAAAGCTACTTTTTCTCCTTCTGGCTGTTGACAATTTCACAGTTACTATTATAACTTCTAGAAGGATGCTAAATAAACTTACAAGCAACGTTCTGTTTGCTTTTTGCTTTCCCTATTACCCCCGCCACCGCCCATCTCACTCCTTGTTATTCAGTCCTTTTTTAAAAGTCTCAGCTCATACAGCTGGGTGGCACAGGCACTTTAAAACCTACACACGAGCCTGGGAAGGGGTAAGACAGTCCTAGAAGCCAGAACGTACTCATATGGCCTATCACCCACCAGCAGTTTTGGCTAAACAGGTAAGTATGTCTCAAAGGAACCAGCAGTAGGTCCAGTTGGCGGGTCACATACAGTGGGGGTTGGAGGGAAAGATGAGGGAGTTGAAATGCGAATTACAGCCTATCTCGTGCCACTGCTGGAACGACACGCCTTCGGGATTGGTATGTTCATTAGTGTTTCAAGGGGCACTCATCACATTCCTTCAACAGGAAACAACTCCAACTGGCCACCCTTTTGCTTCCACGTACACATAAATCATGACACCTCCCTTAGAACCCTGTGGTAAGCACGGTGTATGCAAACCGCGCACACCGTGATTTGGTAAAAATCTAACGCAGTCTTCTCCTTGGGTACAAGAGTTACACCAGGACGCGTCGGCCAGACTGCGCGGTTAGCCTCCGAGGTGACCGGAGCGATACACACCGAGCCGTGCAGAGCGGCGGCCCCTGGATGCAGAGTGTGTGTGAGAGAGGGCGGAACTGACTTCGCACATACTTCTGTGCGGTCTGATTTATTTCTTAACTAAGCACACATCTGACTCATGGTGAGGAGAACTGAACCCTCTGAGCATCAGCGATTTCAGATGCACAGCATTCCTGTCTCATCGGACGATGACAAATGCCATTTTTAACAGTCACTACCCGAAACGCTTCCCCCGCTCCCAAGGGGACTCTGCTCGTTTTGGTATCCTGAGCTGCTGCAGGTGCCTGGGAAACTGTCAGTGTTTCAGGGATGGAGACCGGTCTTCTATTTCACAAAACAAATTCCCTGCAGTCTTCTGCGTACCATTTGGAGATCATCAATCCTGGTGTTAACTCCAGAAGCCATTTCCTTCCTCTCCTGGGGCGTCTCGGGGCAGGGATAGAGGGAGGCCCGGAACCTGGAACGTACAGATACAGCCTGGAGACACGGACATCTGTTAACCTATCCCACTGACGTTTTCTCGGAAAGCAATCCTAGTTCACTAGGAGGACCAAAGCAGGAGCAGTTCAAACTGATGCAGTGATGGACAACAATGATTTCCGGGGAGCGGCCTACAAATGGAGTAATACTATTGAACTCTCTTGACTTTCTCTGTAATTATCCAATTCCCTCAGATTAAAAAAGCAAAAACCAGCGATATAAATGATTTTTTTTAAAAGGCACAACAGAAAGATCTCCTGGGCAGAGTTTCAGAAAAGCTTAAGGACACGCACCGTGCCCAGGGCACCCTGCTGGGTAGGCAGACCCCTCGTCCCAGAGCAACGCCTCGTTTATACATCAAGAATCCAAGTTACCTTCTTTCCAGACAAGGAACTGTGGCCGTGATGGCACTTCAAAAACCAAACCGGGGCCATTTCGAATTGTGTGAAAGAGCCCTAACATTATTAATAGGTATATTCGCCAGGTCAAGGCAAACTGAAAGGGTTCGTGTTTCACTGCTGGATATTCTAAGGCTAAAAAGAGCCAGGCGGCCCGGCGGCACCCTCGGGGGAGGCACGTTTCTCTTACCCTTCGCAGATTTTCTTGACTCTGTTTTTCAGCTGGTCGCCTTGGAAGAAAATGATGAACACCGACTTGTGCACGTAGTCGCCCTAGGCCCCGAACCAAAACCGAGAGTTCAGCCTTCTACTCTGGAAGAAAACTTCCTAAAAGCTCCCTGCCTTGGCGGTGCAGGATGGCAGGGACTCCGTAAGGGCGTGGCGACCCTGCACTGCAGCCCTGTTCTGCACCTGGTGCTTAGGCTCCCCTACAATCGCACTCACCCGCAATCGCTAAGCCACAAAAAACTTTCTGTGTTTCTCTTTGATCTCGACCAGGAGCCTGACTCTAAGACTCTAAGATGATTCTCCTCTTAGTGCAAGTTAGCCCTACTTGACAATTCCCCTTTAAATCTCACATTGCCCAAATGCCGTAAGTACAGAGGAAAGAGAAGAGCCATCCCTGTCTGTCCCCATGCTCCGAAATGCCCAGTTTGGAACCACATTATCTTTTGGTCCCAGATAAGTAACAGAAAACATATAAGGCTAACGGTTAAAATAACTGGAAAAACGTATTTGCAATCAAAATGATACACAGGTGTAGCTGCACAATGTGTTTGTCACGGCAGTGAAGAGGGCAAGAGCAGCCCCTTCAAGCAGGGGCGAATACAAGGGCTCCTCCTTGGGGGACGGAGTCAGGCGGCGCCCTGCCGTGTTACAGCTCCGAGCTCCCTCTACAAGACCTAATCCATGAGACACAGTTCCCTTGTCTTACAGTCACAGGGTCCTCCAGGGGGTTCTCGATTTCAGCCTGTCGCAGGAACACATTGCCCCGGCACACCCTCCAAAGCATGCGCTCAAAGGTGGGGATGCGCTCGCGGTTAATGACGCCAGCCACGAAGCTGCGGGAAGAAGAGCCAGACTGGGAAATCTGTGCCGTGCCATGAGATGGAGGCTTTGCGACAAAGTAGGAAAACGAGGAGAGGGACAAAGACAGTCACGAGGCTATGCACTGTTAAGTCAAAAGGACTGGTAAAGTTTTATTCCTGGTCCCAGAAGAAAGTTGCCAAAACACAACTCAGGAACTGAATTCAAATCGACTTAGAAACACTTCCCAACAGGCTCAGAGGAGCGTGCATCTGGAAGCAAGTGAAGGCCAGCCTCCTGCCCTTCTGAACAGCGAACATGAACACGGCCCCCCTGGGAATGGAGGGTTGAAGTGGGACTTACCCAAGCCTTAAAGGCGTGCCTCTTCCCAGCTCGCTTGGCTCCAGGAGGGATGAGGACTCTTCCAACAGGTCTGGATCCGCCATCTGCTGATGATGCAATTCAGCCTGAATTCACAAATCAATTAATATCTAATGAAAATAGTTAGTGGCATGCAGGGAACGAGGAACCAGGAGATGAGTTCAGAAAATAAAGATGAAAAACAAACCACCGAAAGAGAAGACATAACCCACAAAAAGAATACAAGGAGAATACGGAAAGAAAGCAAAGAAAGAAGAGATAAAGAAAGCATAACTGATCCAGTAAAGAAACTGGGGAAACGGCTTAAGAAATAAAAAAATAAAGAGAAAACAACATGAAATGATGGTGACATGTATAAACCTTACTTGGTGGAAGCCATTTTTTCTCTTATATTTTCCTAACTGAGCCATGAGATTACCGGGAAATACCTCTTCACGTGGACACAGGCTGGAGTGTTTCTTCCTTTCGAGCAAGAACAAGGCAGCTCAGCAGATGCTCCCAACATCACATTTCCGGGCAGTTACAAACTAGAACTTTCCCCGTGTGAGAATGTGAAAGGGGCAGACCCTCTCTCCAGGGAAGAAAGCAAAGCATTGTGACAGTGTGTGTGATCTGGAGAAAGGCAGGAGAAATATCTCCAGGTCGCTGGATTTTCTGTCCTCTTAAAAATGGAAAATATAAGAACTTTCAGCACGGCCATTATATAAAATGCTCCCAACTGTGGGACTTAAAAGAGTATTTCTTCCTCCAAAAGGATAAGCAGCACAACAGCTGGACAGGCCTGGGCCTCCCCTGCATCCATAAAGGGAAGAAAAAGTGAAAACACATCTGAATGGCCTAGTTTCTGAGCAGGAATCTAGGAATATTAACAAGTCCATGTAAGCTTTACCGTGTAAGGGTTCTTGAGAACATAGCTTAATCCAACAGTCGAAATCAAGTGAAGCGAAGAGAGGAACAGGTATGAAGCCAACAGAGAATGTGCGGGCTAGTTTAAATGTTTAGATTTAAAATGATTTCCACCACGCCAGTTTATACAATGAAATGAAGGGGCAGAGGGACCTTCCCAGATGTGCGGGGTGTGTATTTCCTGACCGCTCTCTCTCTCTCTACGTGACGCATCCTACCACTTTCTACTCCCAAGAGGAAGGAGAAGCCGCCCTAAAAAATAAAGGCCAATCAGCGTCTCCACGGCCCTATCTCCCCAACGTCAACATCCATGCACTTCTTGTTTGACCAAGGGCTAAAAGTAAGCCAGAACAATCTCCTTTGTCAAGAGCAAAATTAATGGGAAAAAAAAATCAGGAAAATATTTCTCTATCATTTTCATTCTGAATTTCAGGATTCTACTTCTATCAACTCATTAACAAAAACCACCTCATGGGAACCTCAAATACGAGTCTGAAAGCCTTAAAAAGTGAAAGTAATTGTTTTAGGAAGTAAATTCTACATGCAGGATCAACTTTGATCAAAAAAAAAAAAAAAAATGGGAAGGGCCACACTGAGCATGTCAGAAGAGCAGAAGGGCAGAGAAACACTGTCACAAGATTTGGAAAAGCTTGAGATAGATCATGGGGAGCACAGGTTACCACCTGCTGCCAAGTGGAAGTTCAGGGGCCCCTTTTGGTTTCTACTAAAAGTCAAATCAGATGACTATAGGCCACGTGCAATTTATTCTGAGGATCTAGATGATTACCACATTTCAACTCGCTCTGGGGATGTCCCTTGGCAAAAGCCAGTGAGACGGACCGCTCCTCACAGGACTCTTGCCTACTTCCCTACGGGGTCCATAAGACCTGGTTTAAATCAACCCTGGTGATCAGACTCAGAGCAAACATGTGCTCTGAGGGGGACAAACAATGGAGCAGCAATTAGACTACCCCAAAGACTGTCATCTGGGACTCTTTTGGTTAGAAACTTGCAATAATATTCTAATTCATAATTTTACTACTTCATACCTAAGAATCCTATGTCTTAGATGGGAAAAGTTAAAAATTTGTAAGTAAAATAATCGTGCCTGCCCTGGCCGGTGTGGCTCAGTTGGTTGGAGTGCCATCCCATAACCAAAAGGTTGAGGGTTAGATTCCTGGTCAGGAATAGGCACACACTTAGGTTGTGGGTTCAATCCCCATTCTAGGCGAGTACAGGAGGCAACCAACTGATGTTTCTCTCTCCCTCTCTCTGTCTCTAAAAGCAATGAAAAAAATGTCCTCAGATGAGGATTAAAAAAAAATTAAAGTAATCGTGCCTGATGAGAAAATAGGATGACCGGAACCACTAACTGAAGGCCTTTCGGGCAATCTCTAAAACCACGTCTTTGAGCATCTAAACCCTAATCTGGGCTCTCTAGTAACCCTAACAACACTGCGGTGCTCCTCTCAGCCACGTGCTGTGCCCTCCAGTTTACCCGCTGCCCAATCAGAACAGTGAAACCAGGCCCTGAGAAAGGGAGTAGCAGAGCTTCAGCAGTGCTAGTTCTTCTCTTGAGTAGAAGCCGCCCGTTCAGTTCAAGCTATGTTAGTAACCGAGAGCAAGCACTTTTATTTCCTTCTAACATTGAGAAAGGAGTTACACCGTATCACCTAAGGTCTCCACCCCACACCCCAAAGGAGATGGCAGATGGAAAAGAAAAGTAAGGAAAGCAGATGAATGGAAAACTCAGAAGGAAAGGAAGGCAGGGATCTGCATGCCATTAACCATTACTTTTCCAGTCTTCTTTACGTTCTCATATGTTATGGTGCTTATGGTAAAAGATGCAGAGAAATCTCTCCAGCTCTTACAGGTCTTCATAAGCAAGAAGACTGAGAAAAGGATAATCATTAACAAGTCATTTTAAATGCTATGGATAAGAAATGGCTGAGTCGGATTTGTAATCATCTTAAATCATACGAATATTCAATGCGTTTACCTTCCCCCTCCTACACCTCTCACCAATCATAACCCTTCTACCAAAAGATGGAAAGAATCATTCTCTGATTTAGTCATTTTGTACTAACTCATTATTATAAATTATTAATCATAGTCACCAGAAGGAAGGCTTTGAAATTGGTAGTGTTTTAGGCCATTTGCAAATCTTCTCATTTCAAGCATGGAAGGAAATCTCATGAAAAAAACCTATGTTTTCAAGATTTGAGGGTCTCAAGTTTCCTTACCTTTGGCATAATTTAAAGCGTGCCCTCGCACGTGCATGCGCACTTACTCTGTGAGGTCTGGTCTCCTGTCGGGGGAGCGACCTCTGAGGCTGCCGTTGAGTAACAGCAGGGTATGGGCTATGGAAAGGGACCTGGCTGAGGCTGCAAGCCAGTGGCAGGCGCAGGCAAGGCACTTGGGGAGAAGACGCAAAGTGGGTCTCGCCAGGGGTCTAGCACTGCACCGATGACAAAAGCAGCCGAAGGACCTCTCACAGCCAAGACCTCGTGTTCCAAAGCACTTCCAGAAGTGCGTGTGCGTGTGCGTGTGCGTGTGCGTGTTCGAATGTCGTGCTTAAATTGGAGGGAAAACAGCTCGCCATGGATTGGGCGTGAGGTCATGAGGACTTAGAGCTGGGCCTCTCACCACGGGCTTTTGACATGAGGTGTGCCAGTCACAGAGAAGCGCCTGACCCCTAACTGAGGGTTTCAAAATCTTGTATCATCTTTCCAAGTGGTTCCTTTTATTTTATTTTTACTATTTAAAAAAAAAAATGATAACATAAAGTTTAAATAGCTATTTCTCTTACAGGAGTGCATTTGTCGATCTTCATTCCGAATTTCTTCTGGAATGAACTAGACTAGGAAGCCTGTTTCAATGCCTGGACTCGGGAGGTTATGAAAGACCTTTTCATGCCCTTTTCAGCAACATCTCAGCGGTAAACAAAGACTCTATCAAAAGGAAGAGAGAGGAGGGGGGGGAATTAAGCCCCGAGTGATGCTAAAAATAGCTGGGCTTTGATCCTGAGGCCAGTCCATCTGGGGGCCGCGGCTCGACCACATTTAGAAAAGCGCACATCTGTGAGCGCATGGAGGCACCGTGCCCGGGGTGTTTCCTGACATGACTACACGAGAACGCTCCGTGGGCACAGGGACCACGTCTTGCTCATCTGATGCCTCACAAAGAGTAGGTGTCATCAAGTCCTCAGGGAATTAATGAGGATAAATACAATGTGGGCAGTGAGCACACTGAAACTCCCGATCACTTGTTCATTAAGGCCACACGGCACAGCGGCTGTGCCTGTTGCAAAAGGCCTGAAAGCCTTGTAGAGAGTTAGTCACACTGTCCTACACCCTCTAATGTGACGGTAATTGGGGACCGGGGAAAGAAGTCATCATCGGTCTCAAAATTCTGAACTCAGTGAGCAGGCTGAATATTCACACCAAACCTCTCTGAATAAATATTGCTAGATTCTGATTCTTGGAAGGACCAGGCAATTCAATCCATAAGCCCTTTCCCCCTTTCCCTTGCCCCAGCAGATCTTTTTAATCAGTGTAGCTTCTCTAAGTTAAACCCTTAGTTATTGAGGAATGCATCACATTTTCGGCTTTCTCTAGCACAGTGGCTCTCCAACTAGCCTGTCCCAGGGCACCTTACGAAAACAGAATTCAGGGCCCTGCCCTCAGAGTTCCTGACAGAAGTCTGGGGCAGGGCTGAGGATCTGCATTCTTACGCTGCTGGTTAGAGAGACACTGCTCTAGCCTAAGAACTACGGGGACTTGTCCTTTCCTCCAAAGACAGAGACTAAAAGTAGAACTGGGAACACAGCAGCTGCTCACTAAAACGGGCCCTCTAATTTTGAAAAGTTTTGCCACAGACACAAATCTTTTTTGAGCAAAAAAAAAAAATGAAGAACTTTATGGGAAGGCACACTGAATGGCAACTAGAACAATCTCTGAAGTGTCTGATGGTGCTAACTGGGTGGCAAAGTCACCTGTAGAAAAGAGAATTATCCATATTTTGAGCCAGCAGAGAAAGCACATCCAGGTTGAAAGGTAAGACTCCTTCCCAAGTTTCACGAGAAGAAGGAAGCCTGTCATCTGGTAACTTAGTCGCCCGCAGTTTTAATCCAGGAACGTACTGACATTGTCCCTGCCTGGCAATGCAGTTGAGTGTATGTGACAGTCCGGGAATTCCAAACGAGCATCCTACCAGTATTTCCATACGGTATTTAAAAAGCACTTACAAGGGAAAGTGCTACGTGCGCTATCGAAAGTAGTTAAAAGTGTGCTCAAAGGTTGATGGGCAAACATAGAGAATAACATGAAAATCTGAGGACAAAAGGTCTAGAGATTAAACTTCTGAAATAATATCACATATAATCAAATGTTTCTTGTCGCTTCAATTTTAAGCTTAAACATTTACTTACCTTAATAGGTGGTGTAAAAATTTCAACTAACTATGTACAACTACTTGAGGATTCCCTCCCTCACCTGGAGATGAAAAATGACAAAATATACCAAACTATGTCTGGCTGTGTGCTGCATGAAAAACGGAACGTAATCTGATACTCCTTCAACTGAAACAGGGTGTGAAAATGGCACGGCTTTCAAACTGGCAAATTAAAATAACTGTTGGAATAAAAATATGGCCCACTTATGCAGGTGTCGTTATCAGCTGCTCAAATACGGAAACCAACAATAGTCTGACCTCATCAAAAAACTGCTGAGTTTTGCGAAGTATAAACTTTAATTCAGTCAGTTCCAGGAAGTTTCTCTTCAGAGCTTCCTGGTTTGTGTTAATTTCCTTCAGTTCATTTTCAATCTTCTCAAAATTAGCCTACAAGAAAAGAGAGCCAATCAAACGGTTAGCCCGCACTGAGCTTCGTGTGCTTGCCCTGAAAGATGTGAATTCGTCTGTCCAACAACTCTTGCTGCCTTCACAGCGATCCTATATCTACCCAGAAATACGGTACTTTCCCAGGGCAATTCTCATTAGGAAAAATTTTGTTTCAAATCGTCTTTGGTGATATTATTAGATGACAACTTTGGTTGAATGTCTCAGGGGACTTCAGATGGATAAAATACATATTGAAATCTATTGGCGACTCATTCATTTAGCCTGTGAGATTAATAAATTACTCGATAAACTGACATTAATCCAATGAGGTTTCAATAAGCCAATAAACATTTATTCAGCGGCACGTGATACTGTTCAATACACGGTTCCATGCCTTAAAAGAGAGACTTCGTTTTAATCCCATCCACAAGAGATTTGCAATCAACAGGCAATGCTGACAAGGACAGCAAGAATTACTCTACTCTCCGTCTGTTCGGCGATTTCTACATTTCGGCAGCGAGAAAGTGATCTGGCTTCTCCAGAACTGTTTACCTCTAAGTCAATCATGTCCCGGGGGAAGGGCACCTCTGGATTTTCGCCAGTGTCCATAATTGGAATATTAGCTTTTCTTATCTCTTTCTCAACAAATCCTAAAATGACAGAATCAAAACATTCATGTATAGCACTTGCCTGGAATTGCCAATATTTGAGGAAATAACAATAAGATGCCAAACGTGGCTAAAAAAGAACTTCATTCTAAGAAAGATACTGTTACAGGAAAGAGGCAGAACACACAAATCCTTTTTTCCTCTACGTTCCTCTTTCTCCCACCCCACATCCTCTAAAGCACAGCTTCTCCAAAGAGGGGTATCATCCCACTACTGCCTTCTCTCCCTCTTCTGATCTTCCAACCGGCCCACATCTGCTTCAGCTCTGCACCCCGTGCGACTGCTACCCCGGAGCATGACGGTTCTGGCCACAGGTACTGCCGGCAAAGCAGAACCACGGAGGAGCCAACTCGATAGCATATTTGACAATTGATAGCTAGTAGACAACTCTAGGGGAAAGGGTTGCATTACGTTTGAAAAAGAGTTGTCTGTCTGTTGAAACAAGACAAATAAAAAGCAAGAGGCAGAATAAGACCCCAAAACACCAGAAAAATGTTGGCAACTGCTGACATTTTTTTAGGATGGGGAGCAAATTCACCTATTAGCTAAGGGAGAGCTGGCATAGTATAATAGCAAGATCTCGGGTTTCGGATCCAGATGAAACAACCGGGATTCAAATACTGACTCCATCAGGACCACTCACATTGCTGGTCCGAGTCACTTAACCTCTCTGATTTTTGGTTTCCTCACTTATTAAATGAGGTTATCACCCATCTTGAAGGAATGTCGTGGGAAATAAATGAAATAAAGTACATGAACACCCTAACTCTCAACAGGACCTTAATAACTGTTAGTTTCTTCCCTTATACGTAAGTAGCTCGGATTAAAAAGTGGCTAGGCTGACATCTAAAGTCGATGGTAGTCTGGGGCCCATTTCTCAGAATTCTACAATGTAATTCTACTCTAAAGCCCTTCCCGCACAAACACAAAACTGGTTTCAGCTCACAGCCTTGTTACTTCAAACAAGGTTTCCATTAAGGACCACCTACCCCAAACACCACAAAATCTACTGCATATCAGAAATTCATAACATCAGGACCACAAGATTTTTCCTCCTTTCTCTTTCTCCTATACTATTTCCTGCCTTTATTAAGAGGGCTGGTATCTCTAATTTAAGACAAATGCCTCATTATAGACCAAAGTGCACATACGAAGCTTTCGATCCATTTCTTCACATCTTCTAACTTCATTCACGAACTTCCGCTGGAAGACATTCACATCTGGATTTAACTGCAAAATAAGAACACAATACCAAATACTCAAACATTGCATCTATTTCCTCTGTTTCACAAGCAGCACATCCTGCAAAGGGAAAGCCTATTTTCGTGTCAACAAGTGACGCAACACACTGATCCACTTTGGAGCCGGTTGCACCAACTGAAGATAAAGCTCTTCCTCACCGCTGCTACATGATGGAAGGGAGGCAGATCAGATACAGCACAGAATGCTCTTCCCAGGCCCAAAGTCTCAGTAAGTCCCCCTCTCCACACACCACCAAAGCTTTGGACCACTAATGTAATAGAAACTGCCTGGTTTTCCTTCTCTCCTTCTTCCCAACCAGAAGAAACGGAAAGCACACTTCTCTTTGTTCTTCTGTTACAGGTTTTTCACCTTCTAAGTGACAAGCTGGTTCACTCATTCACACATCACAAGTAATTTTCATTTCTAAAAAATTATTATCTTAATCTTCACCCAAAGATATGTTTATTCATTTTAGAGAGGAAGTCGGGTGGGAGAGAGAGAAAGCGAAATGTAAACATCGATGTGAGAGAGAAACATCAATTGGTTGCCTCCCAGACGTGCCCTGACCAGGGACCAAACACGCAACCCAGGCATGTGCCGGGACCAAGAATCGAACTGAGTGACTTATCATTTTGTGGAACATGCCCAACCAACTGAGCCACATTGGTCAGGGCAGAAAGAACCATTTCTATTAACTCTTGCCCTTAACATTCATTAGAACAATGCTTCCATCACAAAATTATAGGTTATTATTATGCTTAAGGATGTATTTGTGAAAGATTGTAATAATTCCCTATAAAAGAGCTTAATGATAGTAAGAAGAAATTAGTATTTAATAATAGATATACGTGAAGCAACTTAAATAATTTATGAAATGACAATAAAAATGCTTAAGTTCAGACTTTGTAGGATGTGGCTACAGTGGCAGGGAAAATTATAGCCTTAACTGCATATAAACAGAAAAGACTAAAAGTTAATGTATTAAATGTTCGAATTCAAGATGTTAGAAAAAGATAATAGGAAGTAGAAAACAACAAAAAAAGCAGAAATGAGGGAAAGTCTCAGAACAAAACAAAGTCCTAGAGAAGATGCCCCAGATC